>CAMPDV010001551.1:0-105746 GCA_946699065.1 Loxodes magnus
ATGTGAAGAGTATTTAAGTTAGTAGGGAATAGAGGATATATTGTAAGTATATTTAAAAATTAGGTTTGAAGAATATATAAAGGAGAATAATATATGTATATGTCCAGTATGTAAATAACCAAGTGTGAGAGAATCAGGTTGTAATTTTATGACTTGTTACAGTACAGTTTGTAAATATGAAACGAAGTTTTGTAATTTGTGTAATAGAAAGTTATCAAAGGAAGAGCATTTTTCTCATTTTTATGAGGCTCCTTTCGGAAATAAATGTCTAGGTAAAGAATAGACTTAATTAATTTATTATATAAATAAATCTTATTAAAGTGTTCCGTTAAATTTTGATAAATAAATAAATGTAAAAGAAAAAAGAATGAAAGAAAGTAATAATGGAGAATATAAGCGAAATAATGAGTGATATTTTTACTTGTTAAATCTGTTACAAGTAGGAGTTTACAGTGGATCAATATGTTTGTGAAAGTGGTTGTGGATTTGAAGTATGTGATTCATGCATATTGAGTAGTATGTGTAGTTAATTAAGTAGGTATGAAGGAATAAGATGTTACTAATGTAGAGCAGAAATGTCCGAAAAGAAGATAAAGAGACTTAGTAGCAAATTATATGAGAAGTATTTATTTATAATAGGTAAAGTGAAAAGATGTCCAACTTATAAATGTAAATAGATTTGGTAATTACCTATTGATACTTAAGTATATAAATGTACAAAGTGTGAAAAAGAATATTGTCCAAAATGTGATATAAGAAAAGGTCATGTGGGAATGACATGTGAAGAGTATTTAAGTTAGTAGGGAATAGAGGATATATTGTAAGTATATTTAAAAATTAGGTTTGAAGAATATATAAAGGAGAATAATATATGTATATGTCCAGTATGTAAATAACCAAGTGTGAGAGAATCAGGTTGTAATTTTATGACTTGTTACAGTACAGTTTGTAAATATGAAACGAAGTTTTGTAATTTGTGTAATAGAAAGTTATCAAAGGAAGAGCATTTTTCTCATTTTTATGAGGCTCCTTTCGGAAATAAATGTCTAGGTAAAGAATAGACTTAATTAATTTATTATATAAATAAATCTTATTAAAGTGTTCCGTTAAATTTTGATAAATAAATAAATGTAAAAGAAAAAAGAATGAAAGAAAGTAATAATGGAGAATATAAGCGAAATAATGAGTGATATTTTTACTTGTTAAATCTGTTACAAGTAGGAGTTTACAGTGGATCAATATGTTTGTGAAAGTGGTTGTGGATTTGAAGTATGTGATTCATGCATATTGAGTAGTATGTGTAGTTAATTAAGTAGGTATGAAGGAATAAGATGTTACTAATGTAGAGCAGAAATGTCCGAAAAGAAGATAAAGAGACTTAGTAGCAAATTATATGAGAAGTATTTATTTATAATAGGTAAAGTGAAAAGATGTCCAACTTATAAATGTAAATAGATTTGGTAATTACCTATTGATACTTAAGTATATAAATGTACAAAGTGTGAAAAAGAATATTGTCCAAAATGTGATATAAGAAAAGGTCATGTGGGAATGACATGTGAAGAGTATTTAAGTTAGTAGGGAATAGAGGATATATTGTAAGTATATTTAAAAATTAGGTTTGAAGAATATATAAAGGAGAATAATATATGTATATGTCCAGTATGTAAATAACCAAGTGTGAGAGAATCAGGTTGTAATTTTATGACTTGTTACAGTACAGTTTGTAAATATGAAACGAAGTTTTGTAATTTGTGTAATAGAAAGTTATCAAAGGAAGAGCATTTTTCTCATTTTTATGAGGCTCCTTTCGGAAATAAATGTCTAGGTAAAGAATAGACTTAATTAATTTATTATATAAATAAATCTTATTAAAGTGTTCCGTTAAATTTTGATAAATAAATAAATGTAAAAGAAAAAAGAATGAAAGAAAGTAATAATGGAGAATATAAGCGAAATAATGAGTGATATTTTTACTTGTTAAATCTGTTACAAGTAGGAGTTTACAGTGGATCAATATGTTTGTGAAAGTGGTTGTGGATTTGAAGTATGTGATTCATGCATATTGAGTAGTATGTGTAGTTAATTAAGTAGGTATGAAGGAATAAGATGTTACTAATGTAGAGCAGAAATGTCCGAAAAGAAGATAAAGAGACTTAGTAGCAAATTATATGAGAAGTATTTATTTATAATAGGTAAAGTGAAAAGATGTCCAACTTATAAATGTAAATAGATTTGGTAATTACCTATTGATACTTAAGTATATAAATGTACAAAGTGTGAAAAAGAATATTGTCCAAAATGTGATATAAGAAAAGGTCATGTGGGAATGACATGTGAAGAGTATTTAAGTTAGTAGGGAATAGAGGATATATTGTAAGTATATTTAAAAATTAGGTTTGAAGAATATATAAAGGAGAATAATATATGTATATGTCCAGTATGTAAATAACCAAGTGTGAGAGAATCAGGTTGTAATTTTATGACTTGTTACAGTACAGTTTGTAAATATGAAACGAAGTTTTGTAATTTGTGTAATAGAAAGTTATCAAAGGAAGAGCATTTTTCTCATTTTTATGAGGCTCCTTTCGGAAATAAATGTCTAGGTAAAGAATAGACTTAATT
Organism: Loxodes magnus; assembly: GCA_946699065.1. Classification (NCBI taxonomy): domain Eukaryota; phylum Ciliophora; class Karyorelictea; order Loxodida; family Loxodidae; genus Loxodes; species Loxodes magnus. The sequence continues at coordinate 2,626 of CAMPDV010001551.1, forward strand.
AATTTATTATATAAATAAATCTTATTAAAGTGTTCCGTTAAATTTTGATAAATAAATAAATGTAAAAGAAAAAAGAATGAAAGAAAGTAATAATGGAGAATATAAGCGAAATAATGAGTGATATTTTTACTTGTTAAATCTGTTACAAGTAGGAGTTTACAGTGGATCAATATGTTTGTGAAAGTGGTTGTGGATTTGAAGTATGTGATTCATGCATATTGAGTAGTATGTGTAGTTAATTAAGTAGGTATGAAGGAATAAGATGTTACTAATGTAGAGCAGAAATGTCCGAAAAGAAGATAAAGAGACTTAGTAGCAAATTATATGAGAAGTATTTATTTATAATAGGTAAAGTGAAAAGATGTCCAACTTATAAATGTAAATAGATTTGGTAATTACCTATTGATACTTAAGTATATAAATGTACAAAGTGTGAAAAAGAATATTGTCCAAAATGTGATATAAGAAAAGGTCATGTGGGAATGACATGTGAAGAGTATTTAAGTTAGTAGGGAATAGAGGATATATTGTAAGTATATTTAAAAATTAGGTTTGAAGAATATATAAAGGAGAATAATATATGTATATGTCCAGTATGTAAATAACCAAGTGTGAGAGAATCAGGTTGTAATTTTATGACTTGTTACAGTACAGTTTGTAAATATGAAACGAAGTTTTGTAATTTGTGTAATAGAAAGTTATCAAAGGAAGAGCATTTTTCTCATTTTTATGAGGCTCCTTTCGGAAATAAATGTCTAGGTAAAGAATAGACTTAATTAATTTATTATATAAATAAATCTTATTAAAGTGTTCCGTTAAATTTTGATAAATAAATAAATGTAAAAGAAAAAAGAATGAAAGAAAGTAATAATGGAGAATATAAGCGAAATAATGAGTGATATTTTTACTTGTTAAATCTGTTACAAGTAGGAGTTTACAGTGGATCAATATGTTTGTGAAAGTGGTTGTGGATTTGAAGTATGTGATTCATGCATATTGAGTAGTATGTGTAGTTAATTAAGTAGGTATGAAGGAATAAGATGTTACTAATGTAGAGCAGAAATGTCCGAAAAGAAGATAAAGAGACTTAGTAGCAAATTATATGAGAAGTATTTATTTATAATAGGTAAAGTGAAAAGATGTCCAACTTATAAATGTAAATAGATTTGGTAATTACCTATTGATACTTAAGTATATAAATGTACAAAGTGTGAAAAAGAATATTGTCCAAAATGTGATATAAGAAAAGGTCATGTGGGAATGACATGTGAAGAGTATTTAAGTTAGTAGGGAATAGAGGATATATTGTAAGTATATTTAAAAATTAGGTTTGAAGAATATATAAAGGAGAATAATATATGTATATGTCCAGTATGTAAATAACCAAGTGTGAGAGAATCAGGTTGTAATTTTATGACTTGTTACAGTACAGTTTGTAAATATGAAACGAAGTTTTGTAATTTGTGTAATAGAAAGTTATCAAAGGAAGAGCATTTTTCTCATTTTTATGAGGCTCCTTTCGGAAATAAATGTCTAGGTAAAGAATAGACTTAATTAATTTATTATATAAATAAATCTTATTAAAGTGTTCCGTTAAATTTTGATAAATAAATAAATGTAAAAGAAAAAAGAATGAAAGAAAGTAATAATGGAGAATATAAGCGAAATAATGAGTGATATTTTTACTTGTTAAATCTGTTACAAGTAGGAGTTTACAGTGGATCAATATGTTTGTGAAAGTGGTTGTGGATTTGAAGTATGTGATTCATGCATATTGAGTAGTATGTGTAGTTAATTAAGTAGGTATGAAGGAATAAGATGTTACTAATGTAGAGCAGAAATGTCCGAAAAGAAGATAAAGAGACTTAGTAGCAAATTATATGAGAAGTATTTATTTATAATAGGTAAAGTGAAAAGATGTCCAACTTATAAATGTAAATAGATTTGGTAATTACCTATTGATACTTAAGTATATAAATGTACAAAGTGTGAAAAAGAATATTGTCCAAAATGTGATATAAGAAAAGGTCATGTGGGAATGACATGTGAAGAGTATTTAAGTTAGTAGGGAATAGAGGATATATTGTAAGTATATTTAAAAATTAGGTTTGAAGAATATATAAAGGAGAATAATATATGTATATGTCCAGTATGTAAATAACCAAGTGTGAGAGAATCAGGTTGTAATTTTATGACTTGTTACAGTACAGTTTGTAAATATGAAACGAAGTTTTGTAATTTGTGTAATAGAAAGTTATCAAAGGAAGAGCATTTTTCTCATTTTTATGAGGCTCCTTTCGGAAATAAATGTCTAGGTAAAGAATAGACTTAATTAATTTATTATATAAATAAATCTTATTAAAGTGTTCCGTTAAATTTTGATAAATAAATAAATGTAAAAGAAAAAAGAATGAAAGAAAGTAATAATGGAGAATATAAGCGAAATAATGAGTGATATTTTTACTTGTTAAATCTGTTACAAGTAGGAGTTTACAGTGGATCAATATGTTTGTGAAAGTGGTTGTGGATTTGAAGTATGTGATTCATGCATATTGAGTAGTATGTGTAGTTAATTAAGTAGGTATGAAGGAATAAGATGTTACTAATGTAGAGCAGAAATGTCCGAAAAGAAGATAAAGAGACTTAGTAGCAAATTATATGAGAAGTATTTATTTATAATAGGTAAAGTGAAAAGATGTCCAACTTATAAATGTAAATAGATTTGGTAATTACCTATTGATACTTAAGTATATAAATGTACAAAGTGTGAAAAAGAATATTGTCCAAAATGTGATATAAGAAAAGGTCATGTGGGAATGACTTTTTTTAACGCTTGTTTGATTTACGACCTTTTTATTAAGTGGAAGGTTACCACTGTAACCGTTCAAGTGGTCTATCAAAAAGCTTTTATTTGTTTATCCCTGTTTGAGTTATTCATAGTTTATTGAGTCGTTTCCATGTTTTTTTCTGCTCTTTTTTTTTTTTTTTCTTTTCATTATTAACAGTTTTTTAAATATGTTCATTTGATTTGCTACATCAACAAAGTTTGCATTATCGTCTTTATTTTTTCTTTTTTATAATTATTTATTTTCTATATTTTCTAATCTTTTAATCAAACTTGTAGCAATCATTTGTTAATCTTAATTCAATTCTGTTTTTAATTCTATTGATATTTTTTCTATTTCTATTTTTGTGTCGTATTTAAATTTTATTATGATTATGTTCAGAGTTGATCTACCCTTATTAATTTGCTACAAATAAGTTATCTTCTAAGTATTGGTAATTTGTTGTTTTAATCTTCTATATTACTCATTAGTTCCCGTATTTTTTCGTATAAGTTGTAAGTCTTTTCTTCATAATTTAGATTACTTTTTATATGTGGTCTAATCAAATTTAAAGTTTTTGATTAGTTTCGTTTTTAGGTTATCTTATCTCTATTTATCCTACCATAACTTTACCTTCTGAAGAAGAGCTTGACTCCTCCAATTGTTATTATTTTTTCTAAATTTCTTTTGCCGCTCTTCTATTTAGTTTTCTAAGTTAATTTTTTGAGAGTCGAAGAGATTAATCCATTTTTTTTTACTTTAAAACTTATAATTAGTTAATTCTGGTTTATTAAATTATTTTTTTATCTTCTTAAATTTTAAAATTTAAATTATAGATAAAAAATTACCTTTTTGGAATAACTTATTTAAATAAATCAACAAATTAAATTTTGCTTTCAAAAACTATATAAAAAATCACAATAAAATAAAATGATAAAAATAAGCCAAAAATATTAAAATTTATAATCTAAAAAGAAAATTTTAGTATTTCTCAAAATTTTAAATGATATACAATTATTTGATTGGAATAAATAAAAATATCTAATATTTATTGTAAAAAAATAAAAATTTATTGTTTTTTTAATTTAATAGTTTAATTTAAAATTTCACTTATTTTATCTAAATAATTTAACTTTTTATCAAAATAGAAGAAATTAAATGTTCATTTAAAATAAATATTTATTTTATCTATTTAATTAATAAAATTTCTATCTTATAAAATTTGAGGAAAATTAATTAAAATGTTCAATTATGTAGATTTTAAGTAAATAAATAAAATAAATAATTATATTAGATTCTTCTTTTTCTAATTCAAGTTTACATTTTTTTATTAGATCATTTAACTTTTTATTTGTTTTATGGATTAAAAATCGAACAAATTTTGCTATTAAATATAAAGCATCTATCAAATGGATTTTTTAGGCTATATAAAATCTTTTGAGAACATTAACCATTTAAATATTTTTTATTATGCAAAGATTGATCTGGGAGGAAAGAATATTCTTACAATAAAAAAATAGATTTGTGATTTTAAATTTAAATTATATCAAAATTAGTGATAAAATATTCTTTAAATACATTCTTTTAAAACCCTTCTTTTTAAGAGATAAAAATAAAGATAGCAAATTTTTATGAATACTTTATCTCTAAAATCATAAAATACATTAAATAATTTAAAAGAAATTGCATTAAAAAGTTCTATTTATAAATAAATCCAAATTAAGCAAACATTGTAATAGAAAATCTTTAAATATTGATATTAAGCTAAATTAATAAAATCGAAAGCCCTTTACAAATTTTATGATTTATTACTCTTATTCGATATTTATTTTTATAGACTAATATTTGAAAAGAAATAATTAATCATCATCATACATCTTTAGATTATTTGATTTAATATGAATGGAATTATTTACTCTTATCTATATAAAACATTTAAAAATTATTTCTTTAATTGTTTAGAACTTTTAAAGATATTCATACCGAAGTTTTAAAATATTTAAATCAAAGTTTAAATAAATATACTAAGTAACTATTAGCTTTTCGAATTTAATAATCTAGATAAATAAAGAAGAACTTGTTAAATTTATAAAAGATTAAATAGCTGCTTAGTGATCATATATTTAAGACCTTTATTTCTATTTTCATCTATGTTTATATCTAATTTATTTAAAGCTATATTATTCAATTATTTCTTAGAACTCTAATAAATAGCCCAAAGGTCATTTAAATTATAAATATGGAATTTATTTCAAAGTACAATCAAAAAGTAACAAGCAATCTACAAGAAAAATAGAATAATATAGCTAGTTTCTAATAGATAGGAAGGGTGAGATTGAGAGAGTTACTTAGTGGTATATTCGATAAATTTAGAAAGGAAATACTGAAAAATTATATTTACTTGAGCTTTCAAATTTAGACACTTCCTTAAGAAGTTATTGCTGATGAGAAGTTAATAAAGGAGTTTATGAGTCTCACCTTCAAAGTTTTTATTCATAGCTGCTTTTGAAAAAAAATTGAACTAAATTTCCAGAGTGAAAAAAGATAAACTACACAAAAGAACTGAATAAAATTAGCCTTATTTATATCAGTTAAAAATCCTTCTTCCAAACTGGTTTCTCTAGTTGAAATACTGAATAAGCATTTATACAATATCCAAATCGAGTGAAAAAAGTTAGAAAATTAATTCTCTTAAGAAGAAATATTAATGAAGCATTCTATTAATTGTCTAAGAGGTTCAGTTATGTTGGCCGAAATGAATAAAATCACGGATATGCTGAATATACATATAAGCTTAAAATTAGATATTGAAGCATTTTACACTGGATAAAGCGAAAAGCTTTCCTATCAATTTAATCAGTAAGAATTTTAATTTTATAGCTAAACTTGATACAAATAACTGAAGAAAGTTAACATAGTGAAAACATATCAAGTGATGATGAAACATGCTAAATATAATATTTTGCAAAAAAGAAAGAATTAAATAAAAGTCCTGGAGATTTATTCCAGAAAACTAAAGAGTAATTTCTTATTTTAGATAATAATCTCCCATTAAAGAAATTAGCTCACCAGCAACAGTAAAGTTATTAGAAGAGAAAAAAGAAATAAAAAAGAAGAAAAAATAAATAGGAAATACTAAAACCAAAAACAAAAAAGAAAAAGAAAAAGAAAAAGTTTCTATAGTTTATAGTCAATCCCATAATCAAAACTTAAATAGAAATTACAAGTTGAATTTAGAAGATAAATCTATTAATAATGCAAATGAAAATAGTGAAGAATTTTTAATTTGAAGGTGTCTATATATCAGTAGTTTTAATAGACATAAAATTTAGTCAAATAATTTATAAAATGCAAGTCTAAATTAAATGAAAATTTATTTGTATAATGCTTAAGCAAAATAATATTAAATTAATATAAGTTTGATAACTATGCTTACGATTTAAATTGCACTACTTTAGTTGCTTCTTATGTTAGATTAAATTTATTGGATATCTTTTAATAATGGGGACTTTTTTAAGATAAGTTTTTAAATTAAATTTTTCTTAAATTAATTACTAGAATAGTAAGGCTAAGAGTAGATAATTAAATTATCTAAAGAAACTATAGTAAAATCATAAATGATATAAAGAAATTAAACAAATAGAATTTAGCAAATTTTAGATTTATCTATTAAATCATAATTAAGGAAATTACTAAAACTCTTTAAGCATTGTTAAATAATTTTTATTTATTTAAATATAAATAATAATAAAATTAATACTCAATAGCAAAATTATAAAATATATCAATCTAAATAAAGATTATTTGAAATAACCAAAATTTTACTAAAATTTAATTTAATTAAATTTTCCTGGCTAAATATATATAAAAATTTAATTTCCTATATTTTGTTTAATTTTAAATTTAATTTATTAATACTATTAAATATTTAATTTAGAGGATAATTTAACTTTAATTTTTAGTAGTTATTAGGGGAAATAATTTTCGAAAAGCCCCTTAGATATTTTAGAAATATAATTATAAATTATAAGTGCAAAACTAAATTTAATTTTTGTATCTTTAAATTATTTTTAATACATAATTTCTTTTATTATCTCTAAAAATTAAATTGTGTAGTGAACTAAAAGTCTATGCTTATTATTTTTAAGTTTTCTTTTACTGTAAAAGTTCGTATATTTTGGTTATTTATCTAAATGACTAAAACATTAATTTACACAAAGAAGTTTGATAAATATATTTATTGTTCTCGTTAGAATATTAGAAGATAGCATATTATGTAATAAGAATAATTCCTAAAAATAACTAAATTTAATAGAAAATTCAATATGATATAATGAAAGATAAATTAAATAGGATATAAAGTATTATTCAAAGCAAAATTAAAAAGACTAATAAGATAATGGTTCATAACTCAATTTTTTATGAAATTTTATAATAAATTTAAGCATTCAAACCTATTTACTAATTTAGCTTTTATATATGCAAAAACATCAGCATTATAAAAAATTTAAATGAAATATGCCTTTAGAAGTTTAATAAGTATAAATTTAGGTAATTTAGTTGTAGGATTTATTTTACCTTTAGTGATTTAATTGAATTACATCCATAATAAAGTTTTAATTTTTCTTTTGAACATAATTATTTCACTATTGCGTAAAATTAATTCTCTTTAAATACTAAGATGTTAAAAATTTGTATTTATCTCTATTTATTTTAAAAAATTCAAAAGTTATTTAGATAATTATTTCAGTGATCAATTTAATATTTTAAATGTTTTTACTAAAATTTTATCAAATTCCAAAAAGCTATAGCGTTTTTAAACTTATTTATACATTTTATTACAATTTTTATAAAACCGTGTTAAATGTATTTATTTTTTAATATTATTTCTAAAATAAATTAAATTTAACAGAGATCAAAATACTCTTAATTTAAACCTTATGCAGCATTCAAATAATTAGTTGCAATAAAAATAATAGCATAACACAATTTATTAACGTGGCTTCATATTTATTTGGTTTGTCACTAATCATAAAGCTTAAAGTTAAAATTGTCTTAATTTTTATTCTATTTCCAATCTTCTTTTTAGAATACATATCTTGCAGTATTCTGATCGCTCTTTTTAATTAGAGATATCTTGCTTTAATCGAGTTCAATTCAAAACATAATCAAATTTCTTCTTTTAGAGCATATGCGATGTCCTTTAAGATTTCATTTCCTATATACATCTTTTTTCTGTATAATAAACTTTCTAGAGTGCCGTATAGATTGCTTATGAATCTCCATAACATAAAGCTTTCAAGTTTTTATTTTTATTAGAATTTTCATCAATATCTTAAAATGAGACCATATTTCCTGCAATACCAGCATTACTTTCTATTCTTTACTATCGGAAATTTTGCTGGTTGAGGATTCGGTTCCACATCTAAGGGGTCATTTGCTATTGTTTTTTAGAAATAAGCTTTCAGTCAATTCCGCTAATTGATTGAAATTGGATTCTATTCGTTCCATTCTCAGATTGACTGGTTGGAAATTTTCGTTTTTTAGTATTTATGTGCTAGATAATAGCTATGCAATTTTTCCTTCAAGCTCTTATATGTTTCTTAAAAGTTTAAAACTCTCCTATTACATAGCGTTGATTTCTTAGAGTATGTTTTGCTAATCGTAATTTGATTGGAATGGATCCTGTATAGAAGACTTTTTGGAAGAAATTTTCCATTTTTTTATATAATAAATATGAAAAATTTAGTTTCAATTTATAGTGAATTAGTAAATTATAAACTTTGCTTACTTTCTTTAGATTAACAAATATTTTATGATTCTTTCTAGTTATAAAGCATTTTATTATATCTAACTTAGCACTCTAACTATTTAATTTTTTTAATTATAGATATCTTTTTCATTTATATCAGCAAAAATTGTATAAATATTTGAGATTTATTTATTTTATATCTTGATTTCTCTTTTTATTTTATTTTTTATATTAATAATAATTGATTAACGTGTAGTCTCTTTTATTTTATTTCCACGAATTAATAGTTTTTGGTTAATAATAAATAAATAAATTTGATTATAGAGCGCGTAACATCTCGTTGGTGCGCAGCTCTTTACATATCTCAATATATGTCCGTTTCTTCAAGTAAGCCTTCAGGTAATAGAAATTCTTCTCTTATTAGTTACATATCTTCCTCACTTTCCTCAATGTTAACTCTTGTTCTTCTGTCTTCTATCTATCTACGCTTTATTAGATCTTTATTGCAAGCTTAATTAATTTTTTCTTACATATCTTACTAATTTTCATTCCTAATTCTTTTCTTCTTAATCAAGCTTTTATACACTCAAAAAAATTATCCTTTTCCTGCTCTATAGTCTTTTCCTATTTCTCTTTTTCATTCAATTTTCTTTTCTATATATCCTCTTTTCCTTTTTTCTAATATATCTTTGATATAATCTTTTATTATCAAGTCAGCTTTAGCTCTAATAAAAAGAAACTTCGAATTTGTCTGGGTAAAGTCTATCATAAATTCTCAAGATTTTTAATTTGTTTTTTCTAATGGTTTCAGATAAGTAAATTCCCATTAATTTCTTATTGAACTCATTAATTGCATGCTAAATAGGCGGAGCTTTTCTATTTTATTTGAATATTTTCTTTCTATAAAGTTTTCCTTCAAAATTACAGTAGATTCTGAAAATATTTTCCCATTGATTTCTATGATTCTCTTTTCCTTAAGTCTAAATTGGAAGCAGTTTCTTACTTTATGTTCAGGTCTCTTGCAATATCAATATGTCATAATTTTCCGTTAGGGAATATAAGTTGTTGGGATATGCTATTCTACGTCCATTGGATCATTCATCGAAATCTTTGATAGGAGTATGCTTTCCGTCAATTCTGCGAATTGATTGAATTTAGTTTCTAATTATTCTATTTTAACATTTCCTTCTTATTTATTTGCATTTTTTTATCTTACACATTGATCATCAGAAATTCGATTTTCTTTTCTAGTTCTTATACTTGTCTTAATAAGTTAAAATTTTCTTGTTGCATGACTCTGAGTTCTTAAATTATTTTTTAATATTCGTTGCTTGATTAAGATGAAACCTTTTAAGAAGAGATTGATGACAAGAAATTTCCATTTGTTCCTCTTTTTAATTATATTTATTAATTTAATTTAGTTAGCATTTGAATACTTTTTAAATAATGGAGAGATTTGCAATTTATTTAAGAGGTTTAATGATAATTTAGATCCTTTCTAATGTAAATTTTAGGAAAATCAGAAATAAAAGCAACTTCAATTTTATTAATTTGTTCTTCTTATCTTTTTGCTTATTTTATTATTTAAAATATTTTCAATCTCAAAGTTCTAGAAAATTTTAAGAATTTTCACTTTTTTATATAAATTTATCTTAAAAATAATTTAATTTGCGTAGAACAAAAAATAAATAAATACTTTCAAGCTTATTATTCAAATCTTCATTTAATTTGTTAACTTGCTGTTTTATTTTTAAATATTAAGATAATTATATTTTTATCTTTCAATTCCCTTCTAAAATATTATAGAAAAATTTACTTTTAGTGAATTGTAATAGGCTTTTGTCTTAAAAATTCGTAGAAAATTTAATCTATAAAATACTTAAAGACAATAGAATTTTTATATCGAATCACCTAAAATAGAAATTCATATTAGTTTATTTTAAATAAATAAAAGATACTAAACTTAAAATTTTTTAGCTTATAATTTAGTTGTATTTTTCTTTTAAAGTTACTTTATAAATAAAAAATATAAGTATATTTAAATTTTAAAATATTTAAGGGAGCTTTTTTATATTAAGTTAATTTTAATTTAAAGTTCTTTTATAATTAATTTAAGAATAAATTTAACCTACATAAAGTATTTTAAAGTTGAATTATTTTACTCTAGAAAACTACTGAGGTAAAATTTTATATATTAGTAGCTATTTTACTAATTTCTAATATCTTAAATCAAAAATTAGTTAAAATTAATGAAATCATATTTGAGTTAGTATAATAACTTTTTTTCATCATTCAAACTTTTAAACTAAAAAATTAAATTTTTTGCTATTGGTTTGTTTTAATTTTTTCCAATTTTATAAATTTTCATATTAACTTACCTAATTTAAATTTTAACTAACTTATTTTTCTCTTTATGGATTATGCAAGATAAACTCTGCTTTAATAAATTTAAGCTTCGTATTAAATCAAATTTACTAGAACCTAATATTATATATATTAAATTTTTCTATACTTTATCTTTTTTATATTTATAAATGTTTAATTTTTATTTAACTCACAAAGCTAATTTCACATGCAAATATTTTTTCTTTCAATTTCCTAATTAATTTAATTCTATTTCTAACTTTTCATTTAAGATGCTTAATACTCTCTAATTAATTAGATGCTTTATTTTGTTTGTTTTAAAGAACTCTATCTAATTGATTCTTAACTAATAGTGACTTTATGTAAATGTTTAATATATATAGTAGTAATAGTGTTATGTAGCGCATTGGATTTTTTTATTTAATAATAATTAGCTAATAAATTTTGTAATTAGAGCAAATTATGTCTCTTAATCCAAAATTTTTAATTGCAACACTTGTAAGCGATTTAGGAAATTTTCGAGTTTAGTTCTTATTTAAAATTTTATTTAACACTTATTATTCTCAAAAAGAGGTATTTCTATCTCATTTTATCATAACTAAACATTATAGCCGCTAATATCTATTGATAGAAATGCTTAATTTTCTTAGAAAGAGTTATAAATTAAGTTGAATATATTTGTTCTAAATAAGATTTTTTATATCTTTATATATATAAATTATTTTTTCTTGGAGTTAAGTAAGGTTTTAAATAATTTCCTTATACTAAGATATGAAACTTTAAAGTCCAAAATAACTTTTTAATATCTTTTCTAAATTAATATTTTAAAGCTTATGAACTTCATTTATGTATAAAATTATAATGAATTTAGAACTAAAAATATTTTTATTTCTCTAAAGAATAATTTATATCCAAACAATCTGTCTTTTGTGATAAATTAATACATTTTTATCTTTCTCGAAAATTTTGTTTCTAACTACTAAATTGCTCATTCAAGTTGTGCTTTATAAAATTTTAGGATTTTTAAATATTATTAGTACGTAATTTATAAAAGCTCTAAACACTTAATTAATTAAAATTAATTATATTAAAACTGAGAAAAAGCTAAGTAATCAATTAAATTCTTTAATCATATTTAAATATTTCTGGATTGTTCTAAAGGGTAATCAACCTTTGGTTTTTTCTAATTTTTTAATCCAATTTAGCTTTAGTTTTTATATCCATTTAGTAAATACAACTAATAGTAGTTGATTTATTATCCTTTCTTTTTATTTATGCTTTTTAGTCTGTTTTTTCTATTTGCTTAATATCTTTAAGTTACTTGCTTTCCAGTTTATTTTCATTATACTTTACCTTTTAAAGTTATTTTTTCCTTTTTTCTTACTAGACTAATCTTGCTTTCTCGAATAAATTTCCAGGGTTTTTATCCCAAAAAAAACTAAAATCGAAAGCTTTAATTTCATTTGATTCATCACAGCTTGATAAATTCTCACTATGCTAGCTTTCCTCTGTAATTTAAGTCATATTCAGCTTAAATTTAAATAAACTTACAGTGGTAATATACTAACTCACTTCTTCACTTCACTCTTAACATTTATTATCACAGTTCATACCTAAACTTATTTCAAGTTCCAGTTTATCTTTATTCATGTCAATCTCGGCTTTTATAACAGAGCCTCTAAGATTATTAACTAAATGCTTTATTATTATTTCTTTTTCTGAAAACTCGTTAATCAGTTTTTTTCAGTCAATATGTACATTGTAAGCCTTTAACAGTAATATGTTTACTAATTACATAAGTCTCTTAGGATGAGGATGATCTACTTATATTTTAAAAACTAAATTTAGTCTATTCTAATTTTCTTATTCGGACTCTCTACTACGAATCTTGAAGTTAACTCTCTTTCCAAATGAATTTTCAAATAAGCATTCCAATAACTAAATAACTAGTTCTTTTATTAATAAGCTGTTTGCAATTACTGTCTAAGGAAGAGATTCAAGCTTGATTCTAAAATCTATGCATTACTACTAAGCTTGATTTTCAACTTTAACTAGAATATTTTAAATAAACTCATTCAAAAATATTCTTTTCTAGCTCTGTAAGGAAGAAACTAGTTTTAATTTCTCTTGCAAACTAATTTACTACTTATATTTAGTTTTTCTGGGTTTTTCCATATTTAATAGTGAAAGCACAGAATATGAATATAGGCAAATATATAAATTGCAAACAAATATCTTTCATAACTAATTATTAAACTAAGCTATAAATGTAATAATCTAAATACTAAAAAGAAGAAAGTGAGAAAGAAGCTTAAGTTATAAAGTTATAAAAATATAAAGGTTAATCATTTATAATTTACTTCCAATTATAATTAATAACTATTTTAGAACAATTCTTAAACTTTTCTATACTTAAAAGCTAGGAATTAGACTGATAGATGTCTTTTTTCAAAATAGAAGGTAAAGCACTTTCTATCTATTTTTTAATTTTTAAACATTTAGAGAAAAATTAATTATGCTTAGATATATCAATCTTTATTGATATATTGCTTATGCCAATTATCATATTTACCTATATTATTAATTATTAGTTTCTTCATTTGATATATTTATGGCTATTTTAATGCTTGTATTGATTTAATATGAAAAGGTAATATTCACTTATGAGTGCATAGTAAGATTTTATGGATAATAAAAGAAATAAATTAGATAAACTACACTAGTTAATTTTGCAAAATTACCTTTTAACCTTAAATCTAACAATGTAAAAAGGAAATACATATAAAAGCATACCAATCTTCGTTTATCATTAATAAGCATACTAATATTAATTTATTAATATATTTATTTATTTCTGGTTCTTAAACTTCATTTTATTTTTGATTTTTTCTATTTAAGCATTTCAAGTTTAGTCTAAGTTTTAGATTTAATATAGTTAGCTAATAAACATCTAAAATATTAAATTATAATGATGTTATATCTTTTAAGAACTTAGAAACTATAAAAATCTTACTAAATCACCTATTTTTAAGACTTAGATGAAAACTTATAAATATCAAATAATGAAATGAGTTGCAATATATCTTTTTAGACTATTCTAGTTAGTAATATATAATTTCTTAATGTTTACTACATACTCTAATGATATGTTATACAAAATATATACTTCAATAAGCTAAAATTTAAAGATATTACTAAAGTTTTATATTATAATAACTAAATTATTATTTACATTTAACCTTAACTTTAGTATGTGCTATATTCATTTATAAAGCCATAAATTACCTTTATTAAATCAATAATGCTATAAAATACCAAAACCAAATCTTATGTTTTGAACAATTACTTATTATACAATCAAGCGCTATATATAAGTTAAGATATGTAATTAAAGTGTATTAGAAGAATTTAAGTTATATATGATACCTAGGATTTAATACTTTAAAAGAGATTATCAATATAAATTTATCTACATTTTATGAATAGCGTCTATAGAACATATATGAAAACTTTATTTCTAAACATTTACTTTTGTATTAACTTCATTTAAACTAATATTTTTATAATTTCCAATTACTTTTTTCTAGTTAATAGAACTGCTATTTTTTAAATTTTATCTACTTTTTCTCTGGTTATTTTATTTAATTTTCCAAATTCTTCTTTTTCATATCTTTTTAATATATTTTTGTTAATTCCTTGCTAAATATCATTGAACCATTTTACTTTTTTAATTTCTAAAGGATTTATAAAATATTAAAACAAGTTGTCTTGCTATTTTAACTATTAATATTCTAATTTCTTGCTTTAAGCAAGATTAGGTAAAGGAGTATTTTATAATAAAATATAAGAAATATATTAATTTTATTTTAGATTTAGATATTTTAAATAATTTTAGATTTTATACCTTTTTTAATCTACGTAAATGTAAGTTTAAAAGTAAAATTATCTATTTATATTAAAAAATTAACTGAAGATAAAATTTAACTTTTTAAATTATAAAATCAAGCATTTTAGTCTAATTAATAATAGAATCATAGCGAACTTTGCAAAATTTAAATATGCTTATAAAATTAAAATTATTATTTATAGTTTCTTCTAGCAGTCAATCTCTTTAAGATCTTAGGAATTATTATTTAAACCAATAATTTTTCACAAATAAAATAGATATTATGGCTAAAACAATTAGATAGTGATAAAATATTAAGTTATAGATATTATTTTTAAATAAAGTATTAAATTAGTAAATTTTAAAATAATACATTTCTATAGTTAAAATCAAATTTAATTTCATAAATCTTTAATTTAAAATTAAATATTTGTCTAAATATAAAATTTAATATCTGACAATTTGAGAATGTGAATATTAAGTCTTTAAGAATATTTAACAAACAAAAATATTTAAAACTCAAAAACTGCTCTAATAAATGCCGATTTCTTAAATTTTGTTTAAAATAATTTATTTTAATTAAAAAATATTAAAATAAAACTTACAAAATCAAAATTTATTAAAAATTAGCTATAAAATATAAATTTATTTAATGTATAAATAAACAATTTATTAATATTATAAAATTTATAATTATATATAAAAGTTATTTCCTTAAAATTAAATTATATATATTTAATTTAATTTAAATATCATTATACTTTAAATTAAATTTTATTTAATTTATAATTAATTTCTATAATTTAGATAAAATATATTAAAATTTATTTAATCTTATCGCTTAAAAAAGTTAATCAGCCTGTAAAATTTAAATAGATTATCTAAGAAGATTTAATTTTTTTTAATATATAAAGAATAACACTCATAAAATTAAAAATAATTATTTTATCTTACTTTCTTTCATTCTAGTAAATATTCTTTTTACATTTATTCAAAATTAAGAAATAAATTTTAAATATTATATTTTAATTATTATTATTTAAATTTAATATAGTTTGCTTTTATTTTTAGAATATATATTAATTTAGTCTCCTTGATTATATTTATTTAACTAATATTTTCTTTTTAATACTTAATTACTTTCTAATTAGTTTTTAATTTTCTTAATTTATCTAACTTTAAATATTTTTATATTTCAAACATTAAAAAACTTTAAGTTTATAATTTGTCTTCTATTTTTTAAAATTAAGATCGAAGAATTTTGAATATTTGAAGAACCAAAAATGCTTTTTTGAGATAAGAAAATAAATATAATTTCAACTTCTAGATATTATTAAAAATGTTTATTTTTATTATACCAAAAACTTTTTAATATAAATTCCTTTTTATGAAATTTCAGTTTTAAACTAATTAAAATGCAGACATATGAAATTAAATTAGTAAAAGAAAATTAAAAAAATTAAAGAAACAATAATTAAATTTTTATAATAAATCTAAACGCTAAATTACAGAAATTCTATAACCTGCTTGAGTCATATAAGCATATTATATATTTAATACTTTAAGGAAATTCAGTATTAAAAATAAAAGTATAGTTAGGTAGAATTATACCCTTAATTTAGTTTTAAATATAAATAATTTAATTTTTTTAATTTAATTTCAAATTTTAGATTAAAACTAAAATTTATAAAATAACTATAATTGTTTTACTTCTATGTCTTGTCATTAAAAATGGTCACAGTGAGTCTCGAACTCACGACCTCTGCGTTATTAGCACAGCGCTCTAACCAGCTGAGCTATGCGACCTTTAGATTAGTTTAAAGCAAAAGTTTAAATAGTTATTTTGATGAAATATTAAAATACTCTAATAAATTGTATATGATTTCATAAATTAAGGATATTTATTAGCTAATTTTAACTATTAATCTTTCAAAAGTTATAAATAATCAATAATCTAAAATTAATATTTCTATCTTAATAGCATTATACTATAATTAGATATTTTCATATTTTAGTTTTCCTTTTTTACAATCTTATATCTCCTTTTTAGATTTAAACTATGCAAACCCTTTAATTTTTAAGTTAACACTTTTCAATTTACATCTCAAACTTGAAGTAAATTAGTATTCATAATTAATAAAATTAAAAAGGATTAATTTAGACTAAAAAGTTAGCTAAATTCTGATTTTTTCAAGTTTCTTGATCAAAAAAGTTTTTTAACTTAGCTTATAGATTTATTTTAAATTTTATTTATGTTCCTGTTGATTTAAAGAGATACCAAGCATTTAATTTGTTATATTTAAAAGAAAATAATAATTAAGGATTAATAAATATCTAGCAATATAAATTGATAGATGTACTAAGTTCTAAATAAAATTTATTAAAGTTTAGATTTTTTAATAAAATTGTAAAATTATTACAATTGTATAATGTTTAGTATTGGCCTTTCTAAATTTAGTTATTATCCAGATATGAATTAAAATCATAGATTTATATTTTTTAATTATTTGGTTAATATAACTGAGTTCTTAGTAAAAAAGTAGAATAGAAGAGTTTTTAAATAAAAATGATAAATTTTATAATTATTTCACTTTAAATACTTGATTAAATGTTTTTTATTAATTTTAATGTTTATTTGAAGGCTTTTAAAAATAGGTGGCTTGAATTAATGGTAAGGAAAAGATTTGTAAATGGTAAATAAAAGATTTGATGATAAAATGAATGATAAAATTAGAAGAAGAATAGAAAATATTATAATTAACAATTAATAAAAATTATAAAGTATATCTACCAAAATTTAGAATATTAAAATTTAATAAAATAGAGGATTATTTTAAATTTAAGTAAATTAAATAAATTATATTAGGAATTTCTTTTAAAAGTTTAAATTTTCTATTATTATCTTAATAAATTTGATAATATAAGAAAATGTAAATATAGAACCAAAATGAGAATATTTTAGTCTTTAAAGCTAGTAATTTTAAAGTTTTAAATTAGGATTAATGTTTACAAAGTAAAATATTGAAAAATAATTTTTAGTATCTGTTTATTATAAAATTAATTCTCTCTATTATAATATATGTATTAATAAAATCAACTAGTTTTCATGCTTCATTGAATCTATAATTATAATAAAAACCAATTTATTTATTAGAAGATCATCTTATTAGCTTAAAGTGTTTAATAATTCTCAACTTATTTCAATTTTCTTAGTTCAAAATAGCTCTAATTTAAATCTATTACTGAAAAGTTATTAAACTAAATATTAGTTTAATAATAAAAATAGAAATACAGTTCCTAAAAGCAAGCTTGTTATAAAATATTCACTTAATTAATAGCATTCTAATTAATAAGGTTTTTCTAGTGATTTTAATATATATTCTTTATTATTAAAGCAATAATAGTTATAAGCTTGATTTTAATTAATCTATTTATATATAATTTCTTAAACTTTTTTTAATTATTATTCATTTTTTCATATCTAGTTTCCAAAAATTTAGGAGGACTGAGTTAAATTTGTATTAAGTTTTTATTATTTTCAATAATAAAAATTATAAATAGCAAGACTATAATATTTAATAAGCAAAACTTAAGAATAAATAGAATGAAAAGCTTACTTTAATAGCAGATTAAAGTAAATTAATAATTTTAATAAATTAGGTAGTTTTTAATTATTTCTCTAGATAATCATTTAAGCATTCATTTAAATCTATTTTATATCAATTAAATAATAACAGAACTGTTCAAAATTTAGTAATGCAGGAAATAACAGCAAAATTAATCTAAATGGTTAAGCAAGAATTAAAATTTAAAATAAAAGTAACTTTAAAAAATATCAAAATAGAGATACCAGATGATAGAGGAAAACAGATTTAAATTTAAAAAAATAGTTCCTTAGTTTTTAGTAAGAGCAAATATATATAAATTATTTAGATTTATAGTTTATTTTTTGTGTAATTAAGAGTATTAATGCTAAATCAAAATAATCTACCTCATAAATTACTTCCTTAGGTACAAATCTTAAACATTTAAAAGCTTAATATATGGAAAATCACTTAGAAAAAGCATAAAATGTATGAAATATAATAACTTAGATCTAACAGGTAGCTATTTAATCTACACTTCTTTCATTTACTAAATAGATTTGCTTTCCAAATTAATGTTCCTATTTTATAAAAATATAGAAGAGTAAAAATTAATAATTCAACTATTTTCATTTTTTCTAAATCTAGTAATAAAAAATATTTTTATTTAGTTAAGAATCTTAAAAGCTTATATCATTAATAAATTTAAAAGAATCAAAGAAAATTATTTTAGAACTTTCTTACTTGAAATAGAGAAATTAAAAGTTTTACATTTAATTTAGTTATTTCAAATATAATAAAAATGTTTATGATAACTATAAAAGCTTTCCTGTACTATACTACAATTCTAAATAGCAAGGTCTTTATAATTATTAAGTTTAGGCTTATTTTTATTAAGAATTCATTTCTGCTTAGTTTTATTATCTATTTCAGCTTTTAAATACTCTACT
This sequence comes from Loxodes magnus, assembly GCA_946699065.1. Taxonomy (NCBI): domain Eukaryota; phylum Ciliophora; class Karyorelictea; order Loxodida; family Loxodidae; genus Loxodes; species Loxodes magnus. The sequence continues at coordinate 21,987 of CAMPDV010001551.1, forward strand.
TTTTAATTTTACATATGGCTATTATTTATAATCATGTATTTATAGATAAAATTATAATGAAGCAAATATCTTAAATTATGCTGCAAATTCATACATATTCAGGTTGCTTTTTTATAAATCTAGATCAGAAGTAAAGGAGAATAAACAGCTATTTTAAAGAGGTGCTAAGAGTCATAAAGTTTTAAATTAACTTTAAAATTAAGAAATATTTTTTAATATCAGATTTAAAATAAATTAAAATTAAGTTAATTGTAATAATTGTTATAATACTTATTCCTATATAAATATATCAAAACCAGATATAAGAATCTAGCAAACCATATTCAAATTAATTAATATATCAAATCTAATTTATTTAAATTTACATATAACCATAAAATTCATAAGGAATACAAAATTATATTATTAGTAATGTAAATATGTATTCAACTAATTAAAGAAACTAGTTAATTATAAATATAATTAAGATAAATTATTTTCAAATACTATAAAAAAAGAAAAAACCAAGGAAGAAATAAATTATTTGATGCTTTTTTAATTATTTTTAAATATTTTTTGATTCTTTATTTTATTTAGTTAGTCATTCTTTTGTAGTACTCTATAAAATAGATTTAGTTTTGTAGAAAGCAAAAGAGTATAAAGTTATTAAATAGCTATTAAATAATTATTTTCATTTATTTTATATTAGTGAAAGCTACTCTGTTTTATATTTCTTATTTAATATAATCTAATTTGAAACTTTTTTATATACTTTTTTATTTATTTTTATCTTAGAATTTATTTTGTTTATAAAGCGAAAAAATAAAAGAATTTATGAAATATAAATAAATATTTATTAGATATGAAATAATATGCATTTTGTTTGTTTTGTTCTTGCTGATTGAAAGAATAATAAAGTCTTTAATTAATTTTTTAGCTTTTATAGTGTTAAATTTACATTTTTATCTAAAAAATATAAAGAATTATATCTTTAATAATAATGCTTTAGAATCATATTCTTTTATAATTTTCAAACTTCATTATTAATGAAATTAAGATAGTAAATACCTATTGTTACAAAAGTGCTAATAGACATAATTTTATTTATTTTTAAATTAAAACTTGTTTAAAAAACTTCTTCCACTTAAGAAATATTAAATTGAAGTATGAAGTTTCTTAGAATATAAATTCAAATTTTTATTAAAGAGAAATATTAAAAAAATAAAGCTAGTCCTTTTAATATTTATAGCATTTAGATATAAATAAATTTATGGAGCTATCTAAATAATAAGCATTTTGCTAAATCTTTTTTAGAGTAAATTATGATTATGGTTTATTACTATGTTTACATACTTAACCTACTCTAGATATAATACTCTTATTATTAAATTTAATTTATCTAAATTACTTATAGCAAATGTTTGCTTTAGAACTTTATTAAAGTCTTATCTTTCTATATGCCTTTATCTTTATTTATTTTCTAAAATTAAATAAATAAAATTATATCATTCAATCAGCTGCAAACCTAAGTAATTTATTTTTCTATATTTTTAAATCTTTGGCTTGTAATCTCAACTATATCAATTTGACTATAGATAAAGCAAAAAATTTAAGTTTTATTAATTATTTTAATTCACTAATGCTTCTATAAGCGAGTCATCTTTACATCTTTGTCTTTTCTATTAATTTTAAGCAATAATAACTTATAAACATACTAGCAAATTTTATTTAATATTCCTATTCTTTTTTAATGAAAGCTTTCAGTTCTTAGATTAATTTACTTTATTATAATTGATTATTGCTTCTTAAGAAGCTATTATTCCCTCTTGGTATTATCTTTACTTTTATTTAATAATGTAAGCTTTAAAAATAATTTAATACCTACTATGAGTATTTTTATAATAAATCCTTTAACTAATGTGTATGGATATTTTTTCCATATTAAATAGAGGATTAGATAATGCTCAAAGCTTATATTCTAAAATAAATTTTATCAATCAGTTTTGATTTAATGCAATTACTAATTTTCATCTATTAAATTGATATATAGTCATAAGATTAAAACATGCTAAATAAAGATAATGGCAATTTCATTATTTTCATGCTTTACTAATGGGTTAAAAGCATAATAATAGTTTTAGATAAAAGGATTATTTAGAGTAAATTCCCAATTTACGCTTTTTCGCAGTTATTTCTAAATCCTTTTATATTGCGTCAACTTATTTAATGACTACGAAAATTTTAATATTTTATTAAAATATATATTTTAAAACCGCCATAGTTGTTCGAAGGTGAACAACAAGGTCGTCTTCATCAGAGGTTGGGGAAGTTAAGTACCCATAATCGACTTTATGTCTTCCTCTGCTTTGGTTTGGCCTCGAGACATAAGATTCTTAGACCTTCGGCACTAGCTTCGTTTATTTTTAATACTGGAACGAAAAAGAAATAATATTGCGAGCTTCATCAGAGGTGGGGAATTTAAGTACCCATAATTGACACATGTCGTCCTCTGCTTTGGTGATGCAATGAGACACAATCCTGCCATGTCTTTGGACCTCCAGAAAGTATTAAAGATTACAAGTATTCTAAAATTATATCAGTATTGAACATTTTTATCAGTACTGAATAATTATACCAGTATTGAACAAGGTTTATCAGTATCTGATAATTTTATCAGTAACAAACATTCTTGTCAGTATGAAACATTTTTTTTTAAAGAGCTGCGCACCAACGAGAGTGCTACGCGCTCTATAATCAAATTTATTTATTTATTTAAATAAAATTAAGTTTATTGTTCTTTCCCTTAGTCTTGCATACCATCATTAGATGCTCTTAATTTTTAAATTTTTACAGTTTTTTATTTGAAAATTTCTTAAGTTTAGCAAAAATAATTTTTCAAAAGTGTCTCTTTTAGTTTATTAGAATATTTTAGATAAAAAGATTTAATTGAACAATTTTTGTTAATATCTATGCAGATTGTACAAATAGATAGGTAGATATCATTATTAAGCTTACTATTACTTACTTATATTTAAAAATTGAATGGAAAATTCTATTTCTCTTTATTTAAGTTTATCTTTCCTTTTTAATTTAACACTAATATAAACTTAAATTAACTAACTAGCCTAGTTCTATTTTCTATTCGTACTATTTGTTAGATGTATGCATATTAATACCTACTCTTCTTATTGACTAATTGTTATTCCTAGAATTTCTTAATTAAACTGCTTTTTTTATTTTAATGATGATTTTCTGACTTTACTCTTAAGTGAATCTTTTACTTTATTGTGATAAAGTCGTATTTTAATAATTAGTTATAATTGCATAATAAATGTAGTTGTTACTTATCCTTCTATCAGCTTTGTAATAAATAAGTTCCCTAAATATGCTAGTTGTAAGTTCTAAGCATACAATTCCTTACTTATCTGATATGATACTTTATTAGATTTTTACTAGTCAATTTAACAATTCCCAGTTTGTTCCTATTCCCTTTGAGATCAAAAACTAAGCTTAGACTCCTTAAGAAATGTAAGAAAAAGTAAAAAGGTTTGATATCAAAATAATTTTGGATATAACGTTCAACAAATTTCTCACTTAAGCTATAAACTATAATGCCAAGGGAATTTTACATTTAGTTGCTTATAGAGTAGACCAAGAGACTTAAGGTTAATATTTGTATTGAATAATGCCATCTTATAAATAAGAGGGAGAAGCCTTATAGTTACTACTATAGACCTTACACTTTCATCGTATTTCACATATAAACTAGTAAGAGGAAAGATTTTTCAAGCCTTTAGAATTTATCGACCAAACTAAAATACAAGTAACTGCTTCTGTAAATATCCCTTTGAGCTCTCATTTCAATCTTTAGAACGTCCAATGCTTTGATGAAAAAGTCTAGGAAAGATTTTCTGACTAAATTTCTAGAATTCTAAGGGTATAAGGTTCTAAAATAATTTTAGCTAAAGCTGAAATTTGCTGACTAACCTATTTTCTTAACGTTGCTACTATTTATAAAATGACCAACCAAGAATATGCTTGAATTTTAGGATTAGAATCCTCTAGCCTTTTAAAGCCAAATATAGTTAAGTATGTTTAGAATAATTCCTTCATACACTTGAATATTTTAGATGACGGAATTCTAGCTCTAACTCCTAAATCTTATATTCCAGAAAGCTATTTTGATTTTACAGCTTACTACATTAATAATATTCTATTATTTTTAGATAGTATCAACAAAATTAAAACTAGCTATCCAGAAAGCAACTTTATGGATATATTTAAGCTTTTTCAGGAATTATATTTCAAATAGAATCAAATAAAGTCTTTGTTTTCAGTATATAATTAGTAGAGTAATTAACCCATCGAAGTTTTAGAAATAAGAGATAACAAAATAAGTTATTTGTAGCAGATTATTTATCCTGGGCCTAGCTTAACCCCTCCTCCAGAGAAATCTACAATAGAGTATTCTTATTCTACCAACATGGAAATACTAGACGATTTTGAAAATTAACCTGCTATTACTCTTCCTCCTCTGTTTATTCCCTGTGTTATTGACTATATAAATAAAGAAACTTAAATCTTATAGAAATATACACTTAAAGCAAACCCTCTTACTTATGGAGGATTAGTATCTAATACTACTTTGGCTATAAAAGTTTTTGTAGATAACTATTTTAAGATAGGAGTAGCTCACTAGTCAAGCTTTTTAGTAGGAAGTTGGATATTTGTATATTAATATCTGAAAGCACTAAATATAGAAGTACCTTTTATATATATGAGTAGAGAAGATTACCTTTCAGAAATTTAATTATTTCCAAACGCCTTCAACAATTATATATCCTGAATTTTCTTCGGAGAAATATAAATTAAATTCATGAAGAAGTATAACTGAAATTAATTAGGACTGTTTTATGAATTTGTTGAGCCTTGGACTAATAAAGTACATAATTAAATAAAAGATTGGGCTAGGAAAAATAATAAGGTAATATTAAACTAAAATCAAACTACTTTTATATCATTATAATAGGCCTTTAATTAGCATATAATAATAATAATAATATACTTAAAGTTATTAGAGTTTTGCATTCTCTGGAATTGCAACCAGTTCCTGCGGACAGTTTTTTTAACGTGGGTGTAATCCACGACCTTTTTATTAAGTGGAAGGTTACCACTGTAACCGTTCAAGTGGTCTTGCAAAAAGCTTTTATTTGTAGATCCCCGTTGGAGTTATTCATAGTTTATGAGTTGTCTCCACTTATTCGTTTATTTTCTTTCATTATCAACAGTTTTTTAAAATATGTTGAATAATAAAAAAGGAAATAAAAATTATTTTAACTACTCCTGGTATAAATTTCGTTTCTAGAATAGCATTAAAGCTGGATGAATATGGTTGAAAAGAAGGAGATACAAATTTAATTCTCTTATACCATGCTAGTGCTATAGAAACTGCCGTTAATGGCACTCTAAATCCAGAACTACTTAAAATAGTATAAAAAATTTTATAAGGATCAATTACTATAGCTTTGCAAGAATACATTGGAGAAGAAGGCTAGAAACTAAGAGAATTATAAATGGAATGTCAACAAATTCCAATATCCACATGCTATTATATTGAGTAACCAATAATAATAGCATATGCAATTAGAGATACTTTATTGAATGGTGAAGATTTTTATGATTCAAAAGACTTGTCTAAAAATATGAGAAACGTTTTATTTAATGGATGCACCGGAAAAATTAAATTTCAGAAAAGTAATACTTTTAGAGATAATGTTAACTATGATTTTATAAACAACATTTATGATTCAAATTGAAATATGCATATGATAAATTATCTTTAGTACTGTTAGACTTGTGCAATTGTGTGAAATTTTAATTAGAAATATCCTTAGTGAAATGACAATACGACTGATACACCAACTGATTCATTTTCAATCTTCGACATAAATTGCAATTTTTCAGAACGAAGAGTTTTAACTTATGACAAAGGCTATATAATAATAGTTATAGAATCCCTCATAATTTTAGGGCTGAACTGTTTAGTAATGATTTTTGGAATAAAAATTTGAAAAGGCAAAAAATATGAAATGCTGAAATAAGAATAGTGAATTAGTAACGCAGATGAGATGTTTTTGTTCGCTTAGCTTGCTTAATTTGCTTAGTACATTTCATTAGGACCTAGTTTAGATACACTCTTACCATAATCAATAGCAATATTTTTTTCAGCTACTACTTTGAATTTTGTAAACTTAAAAACAAGCAATATTATGTTCTGAGTAAGCTGTTACAGTTGCATCGTTTTTTCAGTCTTTACAATTATCTTAATCTTAGCCTTCCTATTTAAATTTGAGGTAAAGTACAAAAAGTACCGAATACTAAGGAAAATAGGAAGTATATCTTACGTATTTTCCTCCTTCCTAATTGAAGTTACTATGATGCCCATTCTTTTCGCTTTAACGATGCTTTATAAATGCTCTTAGGGATTAGATAAAAACTTAAATCTAAAGCTAGATAAATCTGAAATATTTATGGATTTGGACTGCTCTAAATAATGCTTTACTGCAACGCATATCGTAACAATAATAATATCAAGCATTTCTTTACTAATTTATATTCCATTAGTAATATTGGTAAGTCCACATTGGCAGGAACTATAAGGAAATACTTTACATATAAAATAGCAATCTTGGTATATTATAATAAAGAACTCAGTTTAAATTGCTTTAGTAGCATTAAACTAAATGTTAAGGAATTACTATCCCTAGATATATGCAATAGCTTACTCAGTCTTATTTTTCATAATAGCTATCATTATAATTATCAAAAAACCACTCACTTACAATAAAATGAATTGGTTCCTGTTTGTTTCATACACAAAAATTTCATTTATTTCCACTCTATCATCAATATCTATTAATAGCAGTGAAAATACAAAGAGCATTTTATTAATAGTGCTACTGGCAGGAATTCTATCCTACACTATTATTGGGATAATTATTATGATCAAATTTCCAAAATTGCTTAAGTAAATAGAACCTGATTTAGTTAACTTATTCAGATTTGCATTTAAACTGAAAGTTGATGTAAATATATTAAAATAGCATGTTTAAAATATGAATAAGAGAATGTAAATTGAAAGAGATTCTTTAGCTAAAAATGTAGGAGAGAGTATAGACGAAAAAGCCAAAATTTCAAAGCGGAAAGAGAAATTTCTAAAGGATCTTACAAATGCAAATAAATTTATTGGCATAAAATAGTTGATTTTTCCATAAAAAGAAGAAATAAATAATAATAATAATTCCGTCAACTTTACACAAACTGCAATCGATATAAGTATTTAAGCAATTGGGTTACAAAATTCTACCTCCTGCGAAGTAAAGAATAAACTCAGCAATAAAATTGATATGAATTAAATTAATAGTAGATAGAAGTTTTCACATAATTAGATAAAAGATTTTTTATAAGTTTAAATTTAGTAGGAAGAGTATAATCAATAGATTATTTTAGAAGAAGAAAATATTTTCGCTAATGACTCAACTTAACTATATTTCTAAAATATTTCTTTTTATAATTATAATATTTAATATACCTTTAATTTTTTTCTTAGACTTAAAAAAGTTCACATTAACTTTAGAAATTTAACTTGGATAGCAAATATTTAAAATAATTTGGATCATATTAATAGATTTAGATGTATGTCCTTCGTAAAATTAAAATATTAGATTAAAAATAAATAAGTCAAGCCATCTTTCAAAGCTATTAAGGCTCTCTTTTAATTTATTAAAATTGATTTAAATTTAAAAATATCTGATGTAAGAAATAAAGCAAGCATCCTTTATTTGATGTATTAACATGATGCATAAGAACTAAATTTAAAGTTAATAATTTATTTAAAGTATTTATCAAAAAATAATCTAAGATATCTACTATTAGCTTCACTAAAAATAATTCTTCCAATCTTTTCGTCTAATCTGATATTAATAAATTAAAAGAAATAAACTTAAGAGATTTATTTATGCTTGAAGGATTAATTTTTTTTAAGTTAGGAAATATTTCATTATGTGTAAGTTATTTTATTTTTGATTTAATACAGCCTACAGTGTTTTATCCAGAAATTAAATCTCTTCTATATCTCTCAATTAGAGGAAAAATTTAAGCTTAAATTTATAAAAATTAGATTTTTATGAAAATAAAGATAATTTAAGACAATCTAGCAATATATTTGTTATATATAAGCTAATAGTTATTTTAATTTTAGAATGTTTTAAAATTTTTGCTTCTAAAGCTAAGAACATTTTCTTAATCATCCCCTAAAAAGATGAGTATAAGATAATTAAGATTGGCTTAAAGAAAAATTAGTTATAAAAGTTGTAATTATCTCATAATAAAATTTAGATATAATGCTATCTTTCTTCTCTTATGATATATTTATTCTGGCTTTACTAATTTAAATAAATTTATTTTAATTATCTGAATATTTTTGTGAGTTTGTTGTGTCTTTCGTTCTTTTTATAAATTTGGCTATTAGTTATACAGAAAAATTAACCTTGTAGATTCTTCTTGAAGTATATTTCTTTAAAAAGCCTTAACTTAGCTTTTTACGGTTGTTATATTTTCTTAGTTCACTGTTATAAATAATCTTTTAAAATAAATAAAAATACCTAAACATAATATAGATCTATAATCTAGGTTATATTAAATGTTTATTTTAAATTTTGTAGATATTCAAGCAAACTTTCTTCTTAAAGCAAGCTTTTAAAATTATACCTTTTATATTCTAATTGTACAATTTCATAATTTAACTTATATCAACCTTTTAATAAAAAGAGTTTTAAATTTATGTAGAAGAATAAGAATATCTTTCTTCTAAATCTTTAAACTTAGAAGTAAAAAATTGGATATAGGTAAGTTAATAATAGACATTCAAATATAAAACTTAAGAAATAAATGCTTATAAAACTAACCTATTTAGCTATAATTAGTTGCTAAGCTGATAAATTAAAATATTAGTAGTTAACTTAATAGAATTTAAAATTAGTTAAGATAAACTACAAGGTAAAAATAATCTCCTATAAATATCTATCTTTTATTAAACATAATAAATTTATAATCATATAAGTATTTATATATTCTATCACACTAAATCAATAAATAGAATTGAAATCTATATACACTTTTATCTAAAATAAAACATATAAAGGTTTGTTAACTTTAGTTTAATTATTATTTTGTTCTTGTCATTTCATTTAATGAATAAAATATTTTTTATATACTTACATCACAATTTCAATATACTAGGTTCACTAAAATACTAGCAATTCTTTAGTTAAATTCTATTTCGTTTATTCTTTAAATCAATGAAAATAAAAAGAGAAAGTTAAATTAACTTATGTAAATATTTTAAAATAAAGATGTATAAATAGAGAATTGTTTTAGCATTAGGAAAAAAACACTAAATAATTAAATTTATTTCTATAAAATTTTAAATTTTAACAGAAGTTTTGCTTCAATTTAAGAGTAAAAATGTATTAAAAATCTAAAAATTAATTAATTAATTTCATTCTTTATGCATGTAAAATAAATAAATAGCTTCTAGCTTAATTTATTATAACATGATAAAGTTGCTAGCTTAGTAAAGAAATAAACAAATGATTAATAAAAATTAATTATTTTACTAAATAAAAGATTTTAAAGATAGATAGCTATTATATTTATTTTAATTTCCTTTTTATTTATCATAACCCCATATAACTATAGAAATAAAATGTTTAGCTATAATTTCTAAAAAATTGGTTTTTTAAGTTCTAATATTCTAAAAAAATAAAATATCTCTAAAGAAATTGCTTAATAAAGCATTTTGCTTAGATATTTATTTATTTTCATAGTATTGTATTTTAGATTTGAATTATCCTAGTTTTTATTATTTTTCCTTGTATAGGATGAACTGCTTTAATATTTAAGTTAATATTAGCGGATAATTCTTTTTTAATTATTATCAAATAATCATTTCATTACTATTTATTCACTTAAACTTTATTTGAAGATCTATGAAATTATAAAAATTAAATAACTGAGGCAAGTAAGGAGATAATAACTAGCTTTATAGTTTATAAAAGTTTTCTCTATTTAGTAGCAACTTTTGATGCTTAATGAATAATTTATATAGCTATCATTTAAAATTAAGCATTAATATAGAAGAATGTTCATAATATCTAATAACACAAAGTACTTATAAAAAATAAACAAGTTATGTAGTTATATAATCCTTATTAAGCAGCATTTAGTCTTTAAATTATGCTATTCATACCATTTTATGTAAGATTAAGAACAAATTTAGAAGTGTAGGATCCTAAATCTTTGTTATTAATGCTTTTATATCTTTTAATTTCCTACTTTAATAAGAAAATACCAATTAGTGAAATTTAGACCATCTCAGTCTTAATTATAAAGATAGCTCAACTACTTTAAACAATTTAAGGATTTATTATTTATAAGTTCTATGTGATTTTAGAAAGGAATTAAGGCTAATACTAAAGCTTAAGTTTTAGATTCTAAAAGATAATAAAATAAAAGATTTAAATCTATTTTATTAAAATCAAAATCTAGTCTAAATAAATAAATCACTAGCATAGTAAGGAATTTACAATATACACTCTTAGTTATAAGTAATAAAAGATTAATAAACCATTAAAAGAAATATAATTGTACTTTTCTTCATTATATATACACAGGATTAAATTTAAAAAGGATATAGTCAAACTAAATGTTATTTAACTTAAAATTGTATATAAATCTCATTATATAGATTTTACATCATTATAATAAAAACCTTCATAAGATCTTTATAAATAATTAATTTAAAAAAAGAATGAAAAATTAAATAATTTAAAATAAAATAATTTTAGTTGAATATGCTTCAAAAAGATAATAAAGTTTTTTTTAATTAAGTTACTTAATTATTAGTGGCTTTAATAACTTTTGCTGTTCTAATTAAAAAATTAAGAAAATTAGCTTTAATATAATAAAAATTTTCAAATGCAATCAGCCACCAAAATAGATAAATAAATAATTTTTATTATTAAACTCCTAGCAAACTTCTACTGTGAAGAAGAAATTAAACTTAAAATCAATGAATAAATTGCAAAATCATTCGCGACAAATAAAGGACTAAAACAGGGAAGCATAACGTCGCCAAGACTATTTAACTTAATAATAGCAAGACTTCTCCATAGCTTGGAAGATTAAAAGCTAGGAATTACGATAGACTTTAAAAACTAAGAGGGATGAACACAAGAAATATATGCAGATGACCTAGCCTTAATAAGTGAATGAGAATAATTAGAAGAAGTAATCAAAAATTTAACCTCATGGGTAGAAAAATACAAACTGGAAATTGCAGATAAAACAAAATGAATGATATAAAAAGCAACAGAAAATAGAAACTGAGAAAATATAGACAATACTATTGAGGTGGGAAACTTAAGAATCGAAAGAGTAACGTCCTTTTAGTACTTAGGGCATATAATAGAAGAAACCATCAGCTTTGAAAAACACATAGAGAACAGACTAGAAGCAGCATAAAAGATGTAAACATGAATACTGGGTAAAATAACAATGAATAAGGGATTAACACCATATAACGCAGGTATAATGATAAAAACGTTCGTAAGCTCAGTATTCAGCTATGGGACAGAAGTTATCCCATATTGTGAATAATTTGTAGGAAAATAAGTGATGGAACAATTAGAAATAATATAGAGAAAATCTTTACGAGCAATCATAGATGCCCCTTTCTAAGTGTAAAATGAGATGCTAGAATACGAGTTACAGTTTATGAAATTTAAACATTACCTGTGGCAGAAAACGCTGAGATTAAGAGGTAGACTAATAGGTAACTAAGGAAAAACAGTAGATGGATTAATGTTCGACCTAAGTAAAGAAGAGAACTTTATTTTTGAGCAATACTGCACGACAATAAAATTAGAATTAAAAATTGAAGACAAAAATATATTTATAGATGATGGTAATAATAATCAAAAAGGGAAGAAAAACATTAATCGTGCAATTTGAGAACATAGAGTATACATAGAAGATAGAGAAAGAATGGAGTAAATGATAACAACTCTACAGTATAGAAAAACATGATTTGATGAATATGTAGTAGGACCACCCAACTACCTGAGATACAATAAAAATAGAAAAGAAGAAATATGCTACATATTTAGAATAAGAACGAGATATAATGGGAGCCAGGATTGTTTAAAAGAAAGACACCTAGTTGCGACAAGCAAATGCCCTTTCTGTAATGATGCAAGAGAAAACGAAAGGCATATCATAGAAAAATGCTCAGAATACAAAGAAAGTAGATAAATATGTATTAGAAAGTTAAGAACAATAGGAGTAGAAAGACAAGGAATGGAACTATTTGATATAATATGAGGTACGGCAAAATTCGAAAAATTAATTAGAACCTAAGAAGAGTAAAAAAGAGCTAAAACTGACTTGATAATAAAAGATTATATCAAAAGCATATTAGAAAAAAGAAAAAAAGGATACTTAGAAAAGAAAATTGAATGAAAAAAAGAAATAGGAAAAGATTATAGAGCAGGAAAAGGATAGTTTTTATGAGTTTATAAAAGCTTGATTAAGAAGAAAAGAATTAGAAACGAAAATTATCAAAGTATGTAAAAAAAATAATGGACGCTTGTAACAAAGAATCAATAAAACGTAGATAGATAGAAGACAGAAGAACAAGAGATATTGAAGAAGAAAATGATGAAGATATGGAACTATAAAGAGAAGAATTTTTATTACCTGAAGGCTTACTTGAAGAAATAGACATGTATTGAAACATTTATTAAAGAGCTGCGCACCAACGAGGTGCTACGCGCTCTATAATCAAATTTATTTATTATTTATTTATTATTTATTAAGAAACTAGAAATTTTAATTTAAAACTTATATAAAAAATTTGAGAAATTTGAATAAAAAATAATTGAATAAAAATTAAATAATTTTATAAGTGTTTAAACTTTTAACTAGAATTGTTCTTTAATTAAAATTAAAAATAATTTATTACTAGCTTACTATATTGTTCAATTTCACAAATATTATCATAATTCCCTGAGAGCTTTAATTAATTATTTTTTCAAAATATTAAATAAAAAAGCTTATTTCTGCAATTTGGAAAAAAATATTTTTTTGCTTTAGCCCAAAGGTATATAAAAGATTTTTTCCTTTTTAAGAATATTCACTTCAAAGCGATAATTATTAACCAAACAATTTTTAAAAAAAAAGTCGGACTTCAGGAAAGGATTTTTCGAAGCTCCAAGAAATTAAGGTTCAAAAACCTTACAGCAGTATGAGGAGAACAAAAAGCAATAGAAAACAACTCATGTTGCTATAACACCAACCTCGAGAGAGAATCCGAGGAAATAGACAAAGTCCGCCTGCACTAAGATATCTCAGAATTCAATTTTTCCTTACAAATGAGCTCGGAGTAGCTCATCAAAGTAGTGCTAAACCTCTAGGAAGAGGTTAAGAAGCTTAGAAGGGAAAATCTAAGCTGAAGGAGCTGATAAGCAACGATCTCTAAGATACGTTGGATTTAAGAATGACCAACTAGGAGAGGGAAATCGACGCCTTATGGAACTACTAACGAGAGTAGTTTAATCAGACAAATTCTCAACAATAAAAATTTAATACTAAAGCTAACAGATCGAAGACCAATTATAGAGCCAAAGCAGGAAAATTAAAATCAAGGAAATCTCTACGATAGCAAAATGGGAATAGAGTAAATTGGAATAAACTAATCTTAAATGAAAAAGCAAAACAAAGCCTAACAAAATAGAAATAAAAAATTAGAATTAAGGAAGTATGCTACTATTGCAAAAGTTAATGACATTTATACAAGAATTGCTGAAAATTTTTGGAATTAAAAAAATAATATTGACTTTAGGAGAAAAAGAGAGAGAAAACTCTAATGTAATCCTGAAGGAGATGTATACAAGAGAAAGGAAACCAATAATTAATGAGATTGATTTTAACAAGACCTGGAAAAAAAAGAAGACTATAATTAAAGTAAAATAGGACTTAAAAACTTATTTTATGCAGCTTAAATGAGCCACTATACATTTTTATTAAACTTAACAAAGTCAAGCAATTAAAATTTTCCAATTACTTTTAGATGCTAAAAATAAAAGAATTGTATTATTTTATTCATACGGAGTATGCTCAAAAAATAGCAATAGATAGTTTATAATTTTATCCAGATATTTTTTAATATCATATCGAACATTTTTATAATTTTCAAAACCCCATTAATAATAAGAACTACCTTCAAAAATTTAAATTATAATTTCTTTTGTAAAGCAACTTTGATATTTGAAGATAGAGGATATTTTTATAATATAAAACGTAATTTAGTTAGATTATAAAGTATTAATAAAATGTAAATAACAATTGATAGCAGAGAAATAAATTGAAAGTTTAACAACTAAAGCATTAAAATTTATTTGAAAGAAGTAAGTCTTAAAAAATATTTTGCTTTTAATCTAATAATTTTTATTTTATAATAGCTTTAATGAAATAAAAAAATAATAAAATAAGATTTAATATAAAAACATTTAGTAAATGAACAGCTATAGAAAATTTAAAGCGGCTTTTTTCTACCAACTGATATTCTTATTTTATAAATAAATCTTATTAAAGTGTTCCGTTAAATTTTGATAAATAAATAAATAAATATGAAAGAAAAAAGAAAAAAGAATGAAAGAAAGTAATAATGGAGAATATAAGCGAAATAATGAGTGATATTTTTAATTGTTAAATTTGTTACAAGTAGGATTTTACAGTGGATCAATATGTTTGTGAAGGAACTTGTGGATTTTATTTATTCTTTTATTAAAGTTTTTGGAATAATTTTTTTCTTTTTTTTTGTGTTGATTTAGATTTTTTTTTTTCTTAAGTTTATTCTTTTTTTCTTTTTTATTTTTTTTTCTTATAATTTAATATTTCAACGATATTTTTTTTTCTTTTTTTTATAATAATTTTTATGTTTTTTATATTTTATTTGCTATATTTATTCAACTGTTATTTAATGTTTGTTTAAACTTTTCCTTTATTTTTTATTTATATGTTTTTTTAATTTTTTACTTTAAAAAGCGACTTTTTATTATCTTAGTATGAGTGACTGTTTTTTTTTTTTTAATCTTCTTTCTAAATTTTTTTTTAAGTTTCGACTTAAGCTTAAAACTGCGAATCTTTAATAAATTTTTTCGTATCCTATTTTTTTTATGTCTATTTTTATGTTTTTTTATCTATCTTTTCTTTTAATACCATATTTGATTTAAACTTTTATCATAAAAATGGAATGATGCATCACTTGAAATACTTGCAAAAAATATTATATTGATTGTCGTTTTAAAGAATTTGTTATTGCTTTTTCAGCCGAATAGGTAATCTGATTCAGTGTAAACTGCATTACAAAATTCTTTTAAAATGTATAACAACAAATCATTTAGGATATGCTTTGTATTAATTGCTTTTCCTATTTAAAGATTTCTTTCAGGTACTAGAATCTGACAATGAGCATTAAATTCTAGTTCTTGTAATTTTCCTGATCTTCCTTTAGCATTAAGGCTTTGACAGGAAGTTCTAAAGACGTTATTTAACGCAGAATCTATTTTTTATTTAGAAATTTTTATCTCGATTCTTTTTTTTTCACGAGAATCGGATCATCCACTCACCTCTTTCAGTTCTAGCCTTTGAACTGACTCACATGAATCTATGAAAGAATGTAATTATATTTTATTTTAATTACAAGAAAAGAAAAAAAATATGAACAAAGAGACCTTTCGATGCGTTACATAATTAGACTTTTGATAAGAATAAACTTTGTTCTCTTTTATTTATCGTGGTATATAAAAAATGGCAGAAGGTCTCAGGAAGGGTTTTTTTCCAGCTCCATAGAAAAAGGAAAAAAAACCAGAGACTTCTAATTCTTCTCCTACCACGTCTTCTTTAATAATATAATAATTTTCTTAGGCTCTTTAACCCCCAAATTTAGAAAAATAAAGATAATCTTAAATTGAATAAGAAATTAAATCAACAGAAACTGACTAAAGCAAGCGAGACTTTTTACTCCCATAGCCACGATCAAGCAACTACATGAAAAGTGGTAACTAAAAAATAATGTAGAAATAGAAAAATGATGAATAGCTAATAATAGAATAACTTATGAAATCTATCCGTAACCTATAAGAAGAAGTTTAAATACAACCAAAAATTACTATAGAAAAGTTAAAACAATGAAGAAAGATTAATGAAACAGGAAATCGAAGTGAAACTTTTGGGAGAAAAAAGAATTTAACCTTAAACTTTAGCTGAAAATAAAATGGAACTAGAATACACAAAACCCTTAGAGATAACTCCTCCCAGAAGGATCGTCAAGCTGTGCTACCTGTGCAAATCAAAATTCCACACATACAAGAGATGCAAGATATATTTGGATAAACAGAGAAGAAACAGTGAAGAGATTTGGAGAGAACTTTCAAGAATTTATGTAGACAAGGACGGAAGAATATTTAGAAGGAGGCTTTTTCAAGGGAGTGCCAGAACTCCAAAAAAACTGGGAGTCCCGAACTTTTATTTTAAACCTCAAGGAACGAACTCTGGAGGTATGTATTGAAGGGGTTTAAAATCCCCGGAGATACGAACATTTTAATTTAGTATATTATTATTTATCGTGGTTAACTCAATAAAGATGTAAACATATTAATTTAATATTTTAATATAATAAATTGGTTATAAGAATAAATAAAATTTTTAGCTCATTTATTTTAAAGATTTTATTTGAAGTGCTTTAATTTTTTTCTATACTAATTTAGCTTCATTTAATTAATTATAATTTAATTTAATTATAATTGAAAAGATGTTGGGAGCTGAGAATGACCTTCGTGACAACACTTTCTGGTTTTATGGCTAGGAACAAGTTCCCTTTCCTGTCGCTGAGAAAGTCCCTGGTCAGAGTCATTTTCTGAAGGGAACACTGTCTTTGAGATTATCCGCTCTTGGTAGGGGCTTGAAGCCTGGTTGATCATAGCGATGGAGCTCCCTAGCAGCTGTGCCTGGAGCACAACAGGATATCCCCGTTATTCCATAAAAAGAGAGCGTCGGGTCGTGCAATCGGAAAGGAGTTTCCGGTCCAAAAACTTTTTTATTTGAAATTAATTAATTAATTTAATTATCTTGAAGATTATCTTTTTATAACTATATTAAAGTAGACTAAAATTAACATACAGGTAATTATTAAAGTCAGTGTTTTTTGTTACTAGACTCTAAAAATAGAATTTTCTAACTCTATTTCCAATTTAAAATTAAAAAAAATCTATTTTATTATCTTTAATATATTTACCTTCATAACTAGATAAAACTTTCAGTATTTTATCTTTGCTTTATTAATTTTTATCTATCATACTTAATTATCTATATCTTAACTTAGTTTTATTTAAAAATTAAGTAACTTTTAAGTCATTTATATACTAGTTAATAAATAAATCCTTTTAAGCTTCTCTTATCCTTTATTAATTTTCTAGTATGCTTAACAAATAATCTTCCTTGCTTAATTTATTATACTTAAAGTTAGTAGAGTTTTGCATTTTCTATCATACAGTTTTTTTAATTATCTAAAATTATCTTAATTCTTAGCTTTTATTTTAGATCCCTGTTTTATTCAAATTGAGTTGTCTAAGTAACTTTTAAGCAACATCAACCAGTTCATTTTTATATACTTTTAATTTGTAGCAAATTTCTTTTTCTGGATTATTCTGCTTTTAATTTATTATATTTTTTCTAAGTATTTAAAATTTTTTTTAAGTTCAGAGTTATCCGTTATTAATTTTACAAATAAGCTTCTCGTTGTTCTATCTTCTATGTTTCATTAATTTTTTCTAGTATGCATAATTTGAGATTACTAACTAATTAAATTTAAAGTTTTTGAAATAACTTATCCTTCATAACCTTTAGTATTTATTACAAATTTCTTTTGCCGCTTTTCTCTTTAGGTTTCTAAGATTGATCGAAGAGATTAATATTAAAGAATTTAACTTTAGACATATTGATTAACTTTAATAAAATTATGCTCTTCAATATTTGCTTTTTTTTATAAAGGAAATATTTCTTATTTTAAGCAAAATTATCTGGATTGATATAAACATGCTGGTAGATTATGAAAAGAATGATTGAAATTATTAGATATTAAAATAATCAATTTAATTAAATTTAATCAAACTCTTCAACTTAAAGTAGACATCTAGAAAAAATGATTGAATTAAAGATACTTTATGACAACATTGCTTAAATAAAGAGATTTATTATTTTTAAAATTTGAGGCATATTTTGATTATTTGTAATTTTGGGCATAAAATCTACGTTAGTTAATTATAAAAGTTTTAAAAATTACTAATAATTATCTATCCCTACTCTAATCTTATTTTATTATGATTTATTTTTTATAACTATTTCTTTGTTTTAGTTTACGTTATTTGCAAATCTAAAATGATTAAATTACATAATAGATATATTGATAAAATATCTTTGTGTTTATATTTTCCTTCTTAATTTTTCTTAAAAGTAGATTTTCGTTTAATGTTATAAAATTTATTCTCTTTATGTGAATTTTCGTAAGTCATAAAAAATGCATCTTACTATTAATTGTAGGATAAAACTTTCTTTCAGTTTACTATTAAAGTTTTTAGTTTACAAAAGGATCTTTATAATACCTCTATTTAAAGCCAAATATTTCATATTTACAAAAAAATTATTGCCATAAAAGCGAGAAATAAAATTTCAATTTTTTATATAAAAAGCTTTTGCTTTTCTATTTTCTGCTTGTTTTAATCTTTGTGAATTATTTAGTAAATTATAAGTAACTAAGCGTTTTACTATAATGCTTTTAATCATTTTACTTTATTCAGATAAGTAATTTTTTGATGATTTATCTATGAGACAACATAATCTTGGAGATTTGTTTTTGCTAATTGATTAGAAGAGAACAAGTCTATTTGTGTATCTTATTATTCAAATTCGATAAAATGTAAATTTATAGAATTTTCTATATAGATGAAGAGAAAATAGAACATAGATTTATTAATAGTTTCTATTTTCTTTAAAGCAGATATTGATGTTATATCTTTATAGAAGAGACATATTAGAATATGATTTTAAAACCGTAAAATATTTAAAAGATATAACTAATAAAGATGATGGATAATAACTTCTCTTTTGCTTTTCTTTCTTATCTTAATTATCTAATTATACATTAAAATAGCAATTTTACTTCTCTTCCATATAATGCATATTCTTTCTTATTTTCACTTCCATATTGTTAGAAATTATTTAATAATCTTACCTCCTTTTTAACTTGAGAAGTATATTAAGATAAATATTTTAACATTAACACTTTAATCTAGATTAGACATTAAAAAACTTTAGATTTTCATGCTAACAAATTCATAAAAGCCTTTTCTGATTTGTTTCACCCTTTCTTTGATTTTTTTTCTAGATGAGTTAACTCTTATTATATTATATGCATCAATCAGAGCTTATAAGCTTCTAAAATTATTTCTTGCTTTATATTTACTATTTTTATAGAAGTTCAAGTAGTTTTTATTAGATTTAAAATTAAAGCAGCTCATACTTTTGTCCTTTTTGCTAAATTTAGTACTATTTGGGAATAAAATAATTTTGATCCATTTGATTTTATTTTTCTGGTAAATAATTAAAGAATAAAGCCAAATATATTTGATAACTTCTAAGAAGCAAGAGTAGAGAGTGGGTATTGAGATTTAGAAACAACTATTTATATACCTACTTTCTAACCTTTAAATCTGAACTTTATAGTTTATTTATTTATTTTATTATTGGAATAAATCAGATTAAGCAGCAATTATGAATATTCATTCTATATTAAATAAATAATTTACATTCTATAAAACTAAGAAATCCTGCTAATCTTCTATAATCTAAAAATTAAAATTATTTAATTCAGAATTTCTTCCTTTTAGTCAATTATTAATGAAGCAGTTTTAAGAGGTGTAAGTTTTTATAATTAGAAAATATAATTATAAATAAAAATAATTTAATCCATTTAAAAAGGCATAGGAAAAAGATGGAGCAAGATGTTCGATTATCAAAGAATTAACTCAGAAAATAAAAAAGAAAAGAAGCGAAAGAACAGTAGAAAAACTTTAACAATAAGAAGAGTCAAGCTTGAAATCTGAAGGTAAAGTAATAGTCGGATCAATTGAAATTGAATGAACATATAATTTGTAGCTAAAATAATTATAAATAAATAAATAAATAAATTTGATTATAGAGCGCGTAGCACTCTAGTTGGTGCGCAGCTCTTTAAAAAATGTTTCATACTAGCAAGAATGTTTGTTACTGATAAAATTATCAGATACTGATAAACCTTGTTCAATACTGGTATAATTATTCAGTACTGATAAAAATGTTCAATACTGATATAATTTAAGAATACTCGTAATCTTTTCTACTTGTTGGAGGTCCAAGGACATGGCAGGATTATGTCTCATTGCATCACCAAAGCAGAGGACGACATGTGTCAATTATGGGTACTTAAATTCCCCACCTCTGATGAAGCTCGCAACATTATTTCTTTATAGTTCCAGAATTAAATCCAAATTAAGCCAATGCCGAAGGTCTAAGAATCTTAATTCTCGAGGCCAAACCAAAGCAGAGGAAGACATAAAGTCGATTATGGGTACTTAACTTCCCCAATCTCTGATGAAAATGACCTTGTTGTTCACCTTCGAATAACTATGGCGGTTTTAAATAAATATATAATAATAATTAGAACTAATGAAAACTTAAATCTCAAAATATGAAGAAATTATCTATAATCAGGAAGAAAAGATGTGAGAATCAATGAATAACATTGAAAATCAAAATAATGAACTTTTAGTTCTCAGACGCTAGCTAATTTAAAATCAAATCGTAACGGAATAATAGCTTTATGAGGGATAGTAAACAAACTTTAACCAATAACAGAATATGATTATTGAAAACGCCTTAACTCGGATTTAAGACCAAGAAAAAAAAGTTCAAACTAATAATGACACTAATTTATTTACGAGAATTGAAAAAATTGAAAATAAAGTATTTAAGAAATAAACATAGCAAAATGTTTCAAAAAATTGCTGGCTCTGTAAATACAAATTTAATTTGTTAAGAAGTCGTGATTTTTGAAGAAAACTAAGAAAAAAGAACAGAAAAGAACATGAAGACAGCTAAACTAATTATGAATAACGGAAAAAGAAGTATATAAGCAGAAATTATATATAAGAATATAGAAAATGCTTATGGTAACCTCTCACAAATTATAAAAGTTCATGTATCTCAACTATGTAAAAAAGTGATCGCTGGTACCTGGCTAAAACCCAGAGAATGCAAAATCTTAAATTTTAACTTTTAGTTGATAATAATTAAAAGGCATAGCAGAATTAAATTCTTAGTTAAGTTAACTTTCTTAGAATTATAAATTAGTTCTAAGAAAAGCAATTTAACTGTAGTAGAATAAACAAAACTTAATCTACTTATTTAAACTAATTTTGAATATCTAACGATAATTAATTAAATAAACAAAAATTTCCTTTCTTTTATCTTGAGATTAACTTTATTGAAATTTCTTATATAACTTAGGTTTTATAATATTTTACCTTTATTTTTATAAACTTTGAGTTTAGAAAATAAAAATATGTTTAAAAGTATATAGACATAAAATTTCCTCCAATTTTATTTCTATTTTCCTTATTTTTTCCGTTAGGCATAAGTTATATAATTTTATAATCAAGTTATTTAGCAAGTAGATTTACAATTATATGTATATTTATAATAACAAACTCATTTCCTTATATACTAATAGTTACAATAAAGGTTTTCTATTATTATTATCAACTAAAAGTTTAAAAAATATTTGCTTTTCATATGTTTTCAACCAGTTCTATCTAACTATTTATCGAGGTTGGCATTCACAACCATTTTTTAGGAATAGTTTAGCTCTTCCTCATTTAACTAAGATTTCTTCTGCATCTAATCATTTTTTGTAGTCTTTATTTTAAATTTATTCGCAGCTTTCTATCTTTGTTCATGTTCTATATTTCTCTCTTCTTTATTTTTTTAATCCCTCAAAGTTTTACTATATACTGAAAAGAAATTTAAATCAGCTTATTTTTATCTTCTAGTTCTGTTTATATTTTAGGAAAATAAAGTTATCAAATTTTTCCAATTTTCTAGCTATCTCATTTCTTCAAATTACCATTTAATTATTTCTTTGATAGGTCGGAATTTAGGCTTATTTATTTTAGTGATAATTAGAGCTTCCTCAATTTAGTTGAATTATGATTAACATCACAGTTGTTTATCTGTTAAGATTTTAATGAATAAGTTACTTCCATAATTATATTTTTCTAAATTAATTTGCTAAATATGTGTCATTAGTTATCTTATTCTCTTTGAAAGGTTGTAAATTAGATATTCTTGATTGGTGAGAGTTTTCTATATTTTGCAATATTATTAAGATTCGAATTTATTTGGTTTGCTTTATTATTGAGATGATATCTTGATTTCCTTTCAGTCATTAATCTTGAAACGCGATGAAGATTCCGATAACATAAGCATTTTCACTTCTATTTTAGCTTTTCTCCAATTTTTCTTTGCTAAATTTTAAATGTTTTTCTAATCTCCATTTTATGGTTTTTTTTTCCTTACACCAAAGGATTATCATTTAATAGTTTGATATCCTAAAAATAGCAAAGTTTGAAGTAAAATAATCAAAATAACCAACTAAAAGGTTATAGAAATGAATTTTATAAAAAGAGCTAAGAAAATAAAGAATATAAATAAGTAAAAGAAAAAAAAGGAAATAAATAAATAATTAAAATTAAAATAAATATTATTATAGAGCGTGTAGCACTTCGCTCGCGCCCAGCTCTTTCAATATTAATATTTAATATTAAGAAAAAAAGTTATCTCATGCTTCTTTTTAAAATTCTTCTAGTCTAATGAATCACGTCAGCTTCTCTAAATGGGAATCTACTTATTAAAGATTATTCTCGAATCTTGAATCAAATAATCCCGTTTTCTTGAATAAGGTCTAAATAAGAATTTACTATTAAGTCATTAATTAGAATGCCCGTCAGTCAAACTATTATACTGCTAGAGAGAACCCTCGGGATAAGTTAGGCTTATCTCAACTGAGCTTGTCCACCCTTTCCTGTGGTGGCATCTAGTACGAAATTACTCGCAATTCAGTATACACTAAAAACAAATTGCCTACTAGTTCTCCTGACTGCAGCCGACATCCATTTTATATGAATACATAATATATAAAAAAGAATATAAGAATTAGTGTATTCTAATCATTTTATTAGATAGCATTTTCCTATTTTTATTATTCAATCTATTCCTTTAATTATAATTTTTATTATATATACTTTTACTACTCTACCTTATTTTTACTATTGTATAATATATTCTAAACTTCTTATATATTTTTTTTTTCTTTAATGGAAATTCAATGGTAAAGAACTTTCATAAAATATTAGGATAGGAATTAAAGGTTTTATGATTTGGACCTGCTTTTAGCATAATCTAAAATTTAATTAATTTTCATAAGTTCAAAAAACTTTATTTGACCGCTCCGACAAAGTCATATCATTAATTAAAATTACGTTGGATCTCATCTAAAAAGTATCGACTTAAAAAAAATTATGAATGATTGAAATGCTAGAGTAATTTGAAAAATGAGAACAAAAAATTTAATATTTATACTACACCATAAATTAAAATAAGGTTTTCTTTTCCGAAATTCTTTATCCAATTCCGATTTTAATATTTATAAAAATTGGATTCTTCAATCCTTTTTTACTTAAAATTTTAATTTTTTCTTTTATGTTTTACAAAAATTTACTCTAAGCTATTCTTATATTTGCAGATTTTGATTCTCTATATATAACTTGTAAGTTTCCTTCAATTTTTTAACCCTTTTAACTTTTAAGTCTTTTGCAACTAAAATTTTACTTTAATAGATGCTGAAAAATTAAAAAAATACAGAGTCAGAATTCAAATAAGGATTCTTCGCGGCTCCAAAAAAGCAAGAGTTAATGACATCCTAGAAAGGCTAGGACCAGGAAAGGGCACCTTAAAGATTACTATCAAAATGAGTCTTTCACCTCCAAAAAAAGCCTAGGAAATAGGCTAAATATAATGCGCTCGGAAGCTTCGAATCTCTTAACCGTGTAGTAAATTACAGCGTTAAATGAGCGTTAAATGGAACTAAAAAAATAAGGAAATAATCCAATAATAATCGAAGGAGAAAAACTCAAGATTTCAAGGTTAAAGACAAGCGAAAAGATGCTATTTATGTAACTCAAGAACGCATCTAAAAAAAGATGCTAGAAGTTTCGCAATTTAAAATAAGAATTCCGAAACTAGTAGAAGTAATTGGAGAAAAAAAAGAAGTTTTAATAAAAACTAAATATAAAAAGAGAAAGAAAATATTATATAGCAATAAATTTGGAAAAATATACAAGATCAAAGATTAAAAACCTTTATCTAGGCAAAAGGTTTCCTTAATGACATTTTTGCATAGCAAGGAGAAGAGTTGTATCGACATTCAAACTTTTATATTTAGCTTTTAAAGCAATCTAGAGAGTAGCGAAAGAGATTCAAATACCTCCAAAAACACCAAACATTTAATTTTTTATTTGAATTTCTAGATACTGAAAAAAATTTTCATTTAAATAACTATTTATCTTTTATCTCTATCTTTTATGAAAAATGTATTTTTGATTTTTACATTCTTTAAAAATTATAAAATTAATTAATTTATGTTTATTCTGCTTATTTTATTTTTTTAAATTAACCAAAATTTTTAATTATACTATCAAAAAACTACACATACTCTTTCTATCCTCATTTTGTCCTCTTAACTTGCTCTTAAATTGTTTAAACTATTATTCTTTATCCCATAGTAATCCCTCCAATCAAATTCCTTTATTTAATACTCAAAAATACTTACCTTCTACTGTTATTCTTATAATTCCAATTCTAATATTTTCTTAACATTTCATTTTCTTATCGTTCCATCAGAAGAGCCTGATACTATTCAATTACTATCATTTGATATCGCTACAGATATTACAGAACTCATATGTCCCGACAAAGTAATCAGAAGCTTACCATTAGTAAAATTCCATATCTTAATCGTTCTATCTGCACTTCCAGAAATGATAATTCTCTAGTCGCTTGATATAACTACAGATAATACATAATCAGTATGTTCCCACGAATTAATTATACAATTTTAAGTTTGTATATTCCAAACTTTTATCGTTTTATCTCAACTTCCAGAAACTATATAGTTATTATCATTTGATATAGCTACAGATCATACAGCAAGTGTATGTCCCTGCAAAGTAATATTCAACTAACCGCTTGTTAAATTTCATATTTTAATCATTTTATCTCTACTTCCCGAAACTATGTAAATGTTATCACTAGATATCGCTACTGATGTTACAGAATTTATATGTCCTTACAAAGTACTCTTTAACTAACCACTTGTAAAGTCCCATATATTTATTGTATTATCAGGATATGCTTAACCTGATACAATTCATTTCTGGTCACTTGATATCGCTACACATAATACATAATCAGTATGTTCCTATAAAGTACTCTTTAGTTAGCCGCTAGTAAAATCCCAAATCTTAATCGATCTATCTGCACTTCCCGAAACAATTCATTTCTGATCATTTGATATCGTTACAGATCTTACATAATCCGTATGTTCCTACAAAGTATTCTCTAATTAACCACTTTTAAAATCCCATATCTTTATCGTTTTATCTCAACTCCCCGAAACTATATAGTTATTATCCTTTGATATTACTACAGATCTCACATCACTCGTATGTCCCTGCATTATATTATTTTGATCTAAATAAATATTTGCTATATTTGCATTGTCAAAATTACATTTTAATATTTTAGCATTTGTCAATTTGATATCTTATAGATTTGAATTTCTGAAATCACAACCCACAAAGTATGGCTCACTCAAATTGGCTCCTTTTATTCTTACTCCTCTCATATCTTATTTTATAAACCTGTAACTTTAAAGATTCAACATTGTTATCGCATTTCCTGATGCTTATTTTATCTCGTTACTCCATTTAGATGCTTTTATCACCTCTAATAAATTTTTCTAAATTTAAATATCTTTCACTCGCTAAAACTGCTATATGATGTCTGCTTATTTAATCAAATTTTTGTTATTAATAATGCTTTACTTTATATACTCAATAGTTATCTTTTATTCTTTAAACTGTTATAGGAATTCTGTTATTTCTTAACTATTAGGAAAATCTATAGGAGGCTATATATAGCTATACGACATTTCTATTAATTTTACTAATTACTACATTATTGAATCTAAATCTAATCTATTTTAAGCTTCTTACTACCAGCATCCTATTATTATTTAAGCAAATTAATCAGGGCATTCTTAAGGTATTTCCTCTCTATTCCCTTCCAAAACTTAATATATAACAACCTAATCATTTGGATGCTAAAAGGGAATTTATCTAGTTGCTATTTCTCAAAACACCATTCCCAAAGCATAAATATCTGATTGCATACTGTATTTAGGTTTAGTTACAAGTAACTCTGGAGCCATTCAACGTGCAGTTCCTATTTATTAAGTAGTACTTAAAGATTTAGATTCAGTTTTTATTTTTGATAAACCAAAGTCAGTGATTTTGGCATTATACTTAGCATCTAATAGTATATTATTACTTTTTAAATCTCTATGAATTATATTCAATTCATGAATATACTATAATCCCTGTACTATATCTAAACCTATCTTATACCTTAACCCTCATTCAATCTCTTCTCTATTATGTAAAAATTTAAACAAAGATTACTGCATTAGTTCCATTACCAAACTCATTGGAGAAGGACATCATCCATATAATAAAACTACATTAGGATGCCGAAGCTTTTTTAAAATTCTAATTTCTTATAAAAAAGCATTATCAATATCATTCATTGCATTTTGATTTATTAGTTCCTTTATAGCTATCTCAGTACTTCCTTACCATTTTCCTTTATAAACTATGCCAAAAGTTCCATCATCAATTTTATCCCCCTTTTATAAATCCTAACTATCTATAATGATGCTAGATTTCATTTATAATAAATATGAAAAGAAGGAACTAAAATTAATTAAATATCAGAAATGATTATATATGCTAATATCTCCTAAAAGCTACTAACTTTTATAGCTACTTGCTTATATTATTTAACTAGTAAATCTAAAATATAACTATAATCATTTTTACGTTTAGCAGCTTTTAATAGAACTAACTTATTATTATATGCTTTTATTTTAATAAAATAAATAATAACATTAATTAAATGAGAATAGGATATGCAGTAGAATGTCAAATAATATATAAAATTCCAAATATAATTAAAATCATAAATATAACCTGCTATGTATAGTAAGATGTAATAAACTAATATGTATTCAAATATTTAGATGCATTCCTAATTATTATATTATCATCAAAATTAGCCTTTCTTTTTTAAATATCCTTAAATATATAATTACAAAATGGAAATCACCTGGAAATTTATTGTGGACTCTGTAGTTCGCAATCGAGCAAGTGGAGATAGGCAGTTAATACTGAACATCAACATTATTTAAAAGCTTTCAGCTTTGAGGGCGAAATCATACCTATCTGATCTCACCCTTTCTAGTCTTTCTTGAAGAAAGGTAAGTATTGTATAGGTGATATCATAAAGAGTAGCAAGAAATGGAACCCATATGTGGGGTTAATAAAGCCAAAAGGCGAACCAATTTTAATTTTATTTAATTTAAAGCTGAAATAATTTTACTCTTTTCATAATTTTTTATCTTGATATAAAATCAGCAATCAAATGTTAAAATAATTTGATTAATTGATGAGAATAAATTTAATCTAATCATATAAAATAATAAACTATTTCCTTCTCAAAATTTAGTTTAATTTTATTAAATGGGAATTATTTATGATGCTTAAATCTACATTTACTTTCATTATTTAAAAATATATAAATAAAATTTATTTTTAATCTATATCTTTTATTAGTAATTTTAGATACTTAAATAAGTTTCATTTTAATATTAAAGCTTTAATTATATTTTATTTTGGAAAGTTAAAATGTAATTATAACTAGTAATAATCATAACTTAAGTATCTTATTTTTAACTTAATATCATGCTTTCAATATTTTATTATTAATATTTTGTAAATTGGAAGGAGTAATTCTTCAATTTATTATGAATTAATTTGGCACCAGGAAGTATATCTCGGTGAAGAATTGAGCAAGAATCTTGGTAAGAGTCGTGAGAAACAAGACTGAGAGGCATCAAGTAATGTTAACGATGAAAGATGCCAGAAACTAAGGTCTCTGTGAGAGAATTCTGATCAATGCTCTATAGAAGAAAAGATACACAAGGGAATGCTAGCACTATAGAAGACTTCATCAAAGAATTTTTTTAAACTTTAAAAATCTTTATTTAAGAGCTGATCTCTATAACTGTATAGGTATTAACTTCTGGAATTATTGATTATACTTTTTTAATCAAGCAATAATAAAATTAGTGCTAAAAGTAGACTAAAATTAGCCTTAATAACTTCACTTAAATTAAACTGAGTCTAGTAATTAATGCTATATAGCTACTTTAAGTGAATCATTGAATATTGTAGTAGTTTTATTTACTTTTATTTATATTATTCTAACTTTCTAGCTTTTATTTTACTAGTTTTAATATTAGCAGTAAGAAGATAATTAACTTACAAGAAACTACTAGTGTATTTAATAATTATTGTGCAAGAGGCACTTATAGAAATATTAGATCTTTCTGAGATTGTTTAACAATAAATAAGAAATAAGGCTGATTTTAAAGATTGCAGTATGTATGAGTTTAAAAAGGAAAAGGGAGTAAAATGATTTATGGAAAAAAGAATTTAAAGATTAATTGATACATTAATTTATTAAGTGAGAGTAAGAAAGAAATTTACATTCTTTTAAAACTTAAAAAGTTCTTAACTATGTTATATATATTAAATAATGTATTTATGCTTAAACTAACTTACTTAAATCAAAAAATTAAGAATAAAGAAGCTTTCATTAAAAAGCATTTATTGGCTAAGTTTTAAACTTAAATAAATATTTTATTGAAATATAGACAAAAAAGTTAAAATTCGTAAAGATTAAAGCTTATAAATGAAAATAAGTAAAGTAATAGGTAAAACTATGAGGAAAAATAAGTGTTAATTATTGAAAAAAGTATTTTAGAGAGATAAAAATATTATAAAATATAAATTTAAACAATTGTTTGAAGAGAATTTAAAAATTCTAGTAAAAAAGGAATTATTATATTTAAGAAAATTAAAATTTATGGAAAAAATAAATAGAAAGCTAGTATATCAAAATTAAAAAAATTAATTAAAATTTAATATGTTTCTACCATATTTCATATAAATAATAAAAAATGTTTTACAACTTCCATCTCAATAATCTTTATTCAATTTACTTTAATCATTTTCTTCTTCACTTGCACGCTAGCCAAATTGTTTCATTAACTCTTCCATTTGTTCTTCATTTTTGATCTAAAATTTAATTTCTTCTACGAAGCAACTTCGAAAAAAGTATTTAATTCTTAAGTCAATTTATTAAAGTTATCTTCGAGTAGGGAAGTTAAGATTAATGTAATTTTGTTTGCAAGTCATAAGATTAAATAAATCGTAATTCTTGAAATCTTTAAATTTTTCTATTGAATCTTACAGAGTTTCACATTAAGAAATATGCTAATAGGTATCTTATTCTCCGTAATGAAATTTCAGAGTGTTTCATTTAATAGTGTCTTTATTTAAAATCATACTAAAAATTGTTAATTTATGTCTTTAATTTGTTAATTGATACTATTTCTCGAATCATTGTCCTGTTTAATATTGTGTAAGTATAAATTGAAAATTTCTGCTAATAAATACTATTGTCTTAATCTAAAAATAAATGCGGTCAATAGGTATCGCACTCATTTATCCTATTGCATCTTCATAAAACTTTTAGTCTATTTTATTCAAATTTTGTGTAGATATTATTTGCTGCTATTAGCATCTTAAAGATCTATTGAAAATGTTAAATCATTTATTTTAAATTATTTAAATATTTAAGGTTATTCTTCTTTGTTTTTTTAAAAGAAATGCTACATCAGAATTGGGATCCGTTTAAGATTCAGTATAAGAATGTATATAGAATTTGAAGAACCTCATTGCAATGTAATATTCAAAGGTAATCATAAAGCAAGATTCATTAAAAGTTGAATTAGGACTTTGAAAAGCACATCTTGCTACTTTTCTTTAGCTAATGATTATATAATGTTTTTATTTTTATACCGCAAGAATAGCCCAAGGAATTACTTCTGACCCATACTTTGCCTTCGGTCGTACAAATATTCAAAACATCATTTAAAGTTCTATGGAGAACTAATTTGATATTTAGATAACTTTAAGTTAGATCCATTTACACATTTTTTGTACTTCATCGAAACTTCTTAACAATGAGCTTTATAGTTTTAATTTTCATTAATAGCATTATAAAGGTAACATTTTGATATTTAAATTTGCTAATTATTTAATTTTATATTGAAGTCTAAATTTTAATGTTTTTAGTTCTTACATCAAAGCAGATATATTCACATTTTTCATCATTCATAGTCAATTCAACGCAACCAAATACTTCACATGTGGCCTAAATTAATTAATTCATATTATCTTCATTAGACAGCAATAAAAAGTTATTTCCCTAAGCTTTGGAAACAAATAAACATCTACAAATTTTAAAGCCAAGTTGTTTTTTTTTAAATTTTCCAAATATCTGATTACAATGTCATAAAAGATAATGGCAAAAACTGGATCATGTGAACTTTCTTATAAAACCCCATTGCTATAATTAAAATTTCTCAATAATATTCGCCTAAAAGAAATCTAACGTCTAGATGAGAATGATTTGAGATAATTTATTAGAGTAAGAGGGAACTTAATTCTACATAAATTCCAATCAGCAAATCCATGTTAATGGTATCGAACATTTTTTCTACATCTATAAGAGTAGCAAGAAGATGTTTTCCTCTTTCTCATCTCTTATGTAAGTCAATATATGATTATAAAGTTTAAACTTGATCTATTTCTTATTTCTTTTCTAAAAATCCATGATATGAAGGGTGTATGATCTTACGCTCATAAGAGTATTCATAAATTCTTTAAATGATTATTTTATCATATATTTTGGGGGTAGTTTTTATAAGCTTAATTAACCTTTAGTTCTTTTAATTACTCTTTGATCATTTTTTATAAATTGGGAGGATTCTAATTTGTTTGAGTTAATTTGGAATTGTATGTTTCTTAGCATATTATTCATAAATCTTTAAAGTACTTCATTAAATTTATTACTAGCATATTTAAGTTATTCGGCTTTGATATTTTCTGCTTTTTATGCTTTATTACTTTTCAATTTCCTGATAGTTTATTTAGTTTCTTGTAAGTTTATTAAACTAAATTCTTGCTACTTATGTAGCTTTATAATATTTTACAAAATCAAAATTTTATCTTGGTAATTAATAGTAACAAAGTAAAGATCTTCAGAAAGACAACAATAACCTTAGAATTTATTTAGAGAAGCTGGAGAAAAATGCAAGAAGATGGAAGAAAAATTCTATGAGCTTATTGAAGAGAAAGAAGAATTGTCTCAGCTTTAAATTGATTCAGATGAAGATATGGAAAGTTGAGAAATTAAAATAAAAACTTTTATTTGCTTTAATTAGAGGAAATATTTCCTCTAATTAAAAATGATCCTAAACCTTTTAATTAAAATTAATTAATTAAAGATTTTTTCCTTTATATTCAATAATACTTTAATAAGTTATCCCATGTTTATTTGTACAATTTTTAAACAATATGAAACTCTTAATGTAAGGTTTAATTTAATTATTTAAAATACAATTCATCATAGGAAAAATTTGTCAATTCAATGGTGATTTTAATGCTAAATTTTTTTATCTATCAAAATCTTGCGCTTATTTTTTTTCATCTTAGATAGATTATTTTTCCAATTTTTTCGATATCCTTTTTTGTATTCAACCTAATTTTACTAAACAAAGTCTGATCTGTTTGATATATTAATTTTTGATATATTTTCTACACCCAAAAATTGAATTCCTATATATCTTTTTAAGGCTACTTTAGTAATTTTAAATTTAATTTTTTCTCTCAAATTTTTGGAATTATCTATAAAAAAAAAATGTAGGAAAGGTAGCGATTTTAAATTTTTTTTTGACTTAGTAAAGAATTTTACTTATTTTTTTTAATTTAAACGCTTTCTTAGAAATGTTTTTTTTAAAGATAATTAAAATTAAATTATAAATTGGCTAAATCTATTTTTATATTCTCAGTTCTACTCCTTGAAGGTTAATCTAATCTGATTTTTTATTTTATTTCTTGAGATCTCTCTACTAATTTTTTTTGATATACTATATTCTTAATTAAAGGGATTTTTGGTTTTAATACCTCATACTGGAGTTTTAGTTATTGTAGTATTTAAAAAATATTATTTCTTTAGAAATTCGAATTACAAGTGTTTGGTACTGTTTCTTAGATATTTTTAAATTTAATTAATTGGATTATTACAAAATGTCTTATTTTAGTGATGCGTAAAACTATGATTCTAGTTTTAAGAATGCTCTAATAATTTTAATTATTTTCTAATTTTATAATTTCAACTATGAATATAGGCAAATAATAAGCTAACTTTTAACTTTAATAGTTTAAAGTAAACTAATGCTTCTAAATTATCTATTATTTAATTTAATTTAAATAGGGCGCTAAGCCCTTTCCTTTAGAAGCTGCTTGGTGTCCCAGCAAGATAATTGAAATTAGCGCTATTGGAGGATAAACCTTAAGAAAAATCCAATGTTGCATGAGGTTTTCTGATGGAAGACTCACAAATTCAATAATTCTTAAAGATGGCAGGAAATCAATTTCATACTAAGTTGGGGAAGATATACCCCTGTAATCATAGAATGCGCCCTTTGCTTTGGTAGGTTTGAACTGCAGACCTGCACAGCTTTAAGAAAGTAAAGATTTCGAAATGTTTTGAATAAAAAATTTTGATAGAGTTGTATGCCAGTGAGGTGCTACACACTTTTTAATCTAATTTTTTAAAATTGAAGTAAAATAATATTTATGCAGATTATAGTAAATTATAAAGCTTCTTGTAGCAAAAATGCTTGTGAGATTGTAATAAAGTAAATAATTTATATTATATTTATAATTATAGTTAGGAAAATAGGGATTTATTCTTAATTTATCTTAGCATATTTTACTATAATATTCTAAATCTAATAGGATTTTACTTTTTTAAAGATTGCTTTATAGTTTATAATACCTATAAATATAACCACTGATATATTGATAAAAAAATATAGAATAGAATAAATGTAAATAATAAAAAGAAGGTAAGTTTTAAATGGATTACTAATATTAAAGATAAAGAAAGATATCAAATTTCAAGCTAGGATTCTTTTTGGTCCCTAAAAAAACAGGAGTTAATGGCATTCAAGAAAGGCTAGAACCAGGAAAAGGGAACCATAAAGGTAACCCATCAAATAGTCTCTCCCTCTAAAGAAAAGCATAGGAAATAGACTAAAAATATAATGTGCTCAGAAGTCTCAAATCTCACTCAAAGCAGCAAATAAGCTATGAATAGTTGATTAAAGTGGTACTAGGCCTCTATGGAGAGGTAAAAAAATTGAAAAAAAACAATAAGAAGTTAATAGAAAAACTTTAAATTGCAGAAGAAATAGAATCAAGACTCATGACCTAAGAAATAACCTCAATGCATTTTGAAATATTTCAAAAAAACTAGAGTAGTTAATCTCAAAACTAGCAGTATAAGTAGAAAAACAAATCGACCTGTTAGAAAAAATAGAAGAAAACAAATATTTATTGCAACAATGAATGTAAATGAAGGAATAAAGGAATGATCCAATGATAATTGAAAGCGAAAAAACTCAAGATTACAGATAAGTAAAGAGATGGTATTACTGTAAATCTTAAAAAAATCTGCAGAAAATGTGCTAAAAGTTTTTCAACTTCAAATAAGAATATTGAAACTAGTAGAAGTAGTTGGAGAACAAAAAGAAGAGATAATAGCAACTAAAATTATCAAGAGAAAGAGAAAGATTAAATTTTAAAAAATTTGGAGAAATTTATATGAAAAAAGATATTTCGTATCTTGACGAAAGAATAGTTCAAGAACATACATGGCAAGGAGAAGAGTTGCTGAGACTTTCAAACTTTTATATTTAGCCTCAAGAGCAATCTAGAGGTTGGCGGAAAGAAGTTTAAAACTTTTAAGAACGCAAAAAAATAATTTTTTGTAAAAAGCAAGAATCAGATTAAATCTCCAATAAATATAAAAATAAATATATTATCAAAATTATAAGATTAAATCAATATACTTCAACAAGAATAAATTAGGACAAAATAATATCAAAAATTAATTTAAAATTTTTTGCTTTTCAGTAAATTACTAATATAAAGTTATGTCGAAAGCATAGATATTTTGTTAAAAATATTCAAATTTTTTAATAATTTTTAGAGAAAACTATAGTAAATGATAAATTTCGTTACTATTTAAATAAAAAATATAAAACATTTTAAAATATCGATTATATAAAAATTTTGAACTAAAAGGTATAATTAAAAAATAAATTTTGAGGAAATAGGATTCGAATATTCTAATTAATTTTAGAACTAATTAGAACAAAATTGTCTATAAGAAAAATATTATTTAATATTTAGCTCTAAATATTTAAGCAACATAGTTTAAATTTTATTGGCTTACTTAATTAATTAATTATAATTCAATAAAAATATACAACAAATATAAGACAATGAAATTAACAAATAATAGTTTAAAGACTACAAATGAAATAAAAAGTTTTGGTAAAAATATCTTAATATTTTTTATAAATATAATAGTAAATATCAAAATTTAAATTAATAATTAACTCAAATTTTATTTACGCTAAATTATGCTTTTAAACTTCTAATGATAAAATTTAAATATTAGTTCCCTTAAAATTTTGAAGCTTTGATTATTTATAAATAAAATAAAATTTAAACAAAAAATCTCAATTTTCCATGCATTAAAAACAATAATAGTAGTTATCCGTATATAAAAAATTAAAATAAATATATTCTATTAAGTAATTTAATCTAATAGCTATAAAGATTATTAATTATATTATTTATTAATTAACTTAAAATAAAAAGAAAACTGGAAATGGAGAAACAAAACGTCAAAAAATTAGTAAAGAAAAGCTAGAAGTTAAGTGAGACTAGGAGAGGAAAAGTAAAAAACATTGAGATCTTCGTCATCAAATAAAGGCAAATATTGCAAATTAACTAGGACAAAATTTCAATAATCGAATTAGAAAATAATCTGTATATGAGTAATGTGACAAAATTAAGATAATTCTTAGTAAGCAGCATGATATCATTTACATTCTTACGGAGAGAATAAAAGAAATAATACAACATTGTACAACTGGAATTAGAAACTATGCACTTAAGGAAGCAATTTTTTCAAATAAAGTCTTAACAGGAGAACAGATTTGAAGTAAATATAAAGATAGCTAAATAGTGGAAGCCCCAATTCTTACTGAAGAAATTATAATTGAAATAGTGACTAATTAATAAAATATTTAAATAGAAATTTAAAAAGCTTTAGAACTTTATTCTTCAGAAAAAGAAACATAAATAGAAGATCAAGAATATTGATATTTTAATTCTTCCCAGTATTTAAAAAAGTACTGCTCTGTCTATAGAAAATTTAAAAGAAAAAGGATTAAAGGAACCAAAGAGAATTAATAAGACTTTATATATAACAGCAATGTCTAAAATGAAAAGATTGAATACAGAATAGATCAAAATGAGACGAAAATAGAATGATAGCCATCATTTTATAATTGGTCGAGGAATTCACTTCTAATAAAAATGGATAGCTGGAATTAGTTGATATTCCAAGAAAAGCAAACGATTATTGGCCTTTTAGTTGAAAATAAATAAATTAACTTAACAATGCTTGAATAAGTTATAAGGTATTATTATTATTTCTATCTCATAGATCACTTATGTTGAATATAAAGTTCTCATATTTTTAAAGCATTAAAACCTCAAATAAACTTAAGTTAAAAATAATTTCTAAAATAAATGAATTAATTAAGATTTAATAAATAAGAACTTTAATTTCTCAAATAATCAACTTAAAAATGGAAAATATAAATCAATTTAAAATTTGAAAACCAATAAAATTATCTTACTTTGAAAACAAAAAAAGTCTAGTCATTTAAAATTAGATAAAGCTTTTCCCTTAAGCGAAAGTGTAAGAATTGTAGAAAGCAGATTATCGTTGGAGAATAGTAGTATAGATTGCGAAATTGGAGAGTAAATTTTCTCAATAAAATGAAGGAAATGAAAAAACAAAAGAAATCTTTTAAGCCTTGAGGAAAGGTCTCAAGCTTAATGATATTCAGATTTAATATCGAAGCTAACTGAAATGTATTAAAAAAGAAGAATAATTTTAATAATCAAAGTTAGCAGAATATTCGCAAAAATAACTTGTTAATAAAGTATAGAATAGTAA
The DNA here is from genome assembly GCA_946699065.1 of Loxodes magnus. Taxonomy (NCBI): domain Eukaryota; phylum Ciliophora; class Karyorelictea; order Loxodida; family Loxodidae; genus Loxodes; species Loxodes magnus. The sequence continues at coordinate 58,809 of CAMPDV010001551.1, forward strand.
ATTATAATTATAATAGTTATAGAAGAATTTGAAAAATAGTAGTAAATATATTTGTGGAACTGATAAAACAAAAGAAAAAAACCAAGATTTTTAGATAAATAATAAATAAATAAATTTGATTATAGAGCGTGTAGAACTCTCGTTTGGTAAGCAGCTCTTTAAATTAATTTTATTTAATGACGAAAAATAAAATTTTATGGATCTCTCTATCCTTGCTTTCTTTTCCTGCATTACGTCCATATAATTTTTCCTTCCAAAACATAGGAGGCAATATGCGATTACGGTACATCTTTCCCCGACCTATAATGAAAAAGGTTTTCTCCTGGCGTTCAGAGTTTTCCAGCTTTTCGAATCTTCCTTCTCTTGTTATTGTTTTCTCTTCCTCCGATTTATCCTCCATTCGCGCTCATTTTTTAGTTGCCTTGCTGGGCCTCCAAGTAGCATTCGAAGGGAAGGGCTTTTCACCTATTTAAAATTAGATATAATTAAAAAAAACCTCATAAAAAGAAATTTAACTGCAGTTCAACTTATCAATTGGTCTAGAATTGTAAGATGTTCTTAAAATGGAAGAAGGAAAAATATCAATATTATATTTGAATAATGGATACTGATATAGAATAAAATTCCTTCTCACTAAGCATCCTACTGAAAACCAAACGAAAAAAATAAAGCCTTATAGTCTTAGTTAAAATAATTAATATCAATTTTCATTTTTTATTTTCACTTTAACGTAAGCTTACATATTTTTTTCTACTAATATTTTTATTTCGCTTTTCATAATCTTTTTTTAATTTTTAATTTTTTTCCATCATATCGATTTTAACTTTTACTTTCTAATTTTTATTTTTAAATAAAAAATTAACTATATTATTACTTTATATTTATATATTTTTTATTTAATAAAGGTTTTAGTTTAATTCTTCTTCAGTACTCTCAAAATAATACACAATTAATTTCTATCTTCTTTTATCTTCTTTACTCGCTTTTATATCGTTAAAACTATTTTATATCGCAAATTATTCCTATCAACAAAATACCTTTAATTATAACTAAGAAAATTTTAATTTGCCTATTATCCTTATAAAGCAGATTTTAATATTCTTTTAAAATTTCATTTTCTTATGTTCTATCATCGGAACCAGAAAATATTCAATTATTGTATTTGGATATCACTGCAGATAATATTCTACTCGTATGCTCTTCAAAATGCACTAAAACTAGCTGGCATACATATTCCAAATCTTTATCGTATCACCAGAACTCCCGAATCTTATAGTTAATATCACTTGATATAAAAACAGATCTTACAGATTTAATATGTTCCTACAAAGTACTATCTAACTTGCTAGTTTGCATATATTCCATTTGCTTTATCTTAGTATTATAACTTCCCAAAACTATATAATTATTATCACTTGATATCACTACTATTCTTATAGTAAACGTATGTCCCTATAAAATACTCTTTAATTAAATGTTTTGCATATTTCATATCTTTATCGTCGAATAATTACTTCTCGAAATTATAAGCTTATTATCATTTGATATTCCTACAGAATTATTATATATCATATGTCCCTAAAAAATACTCTTTAAAACATATCATATCTTTATTATTTTATCTCGATTTCCCGATACTATAGTTATTATCACTTGATATCGCTAAAGAGTTGACAAGACATGTATGTTCCTACAACAATTTATTTTATTCTAAAGAAATATTTTCAATCCTATCATTTGTCGAAATTAAATTTTATGATCATTACGTTTATCAAGTTGATCTTTTACATAATTGAATTACTGAAATCACATCCCTCAAAATGGGATTCTCTTAAATCAACTCTTTTTATTCTTACTCCTCTCAAATCTTAGTTTATAAACCTGTAACCTAAATAATTCAACATTGTAACAGCATTTCCTAATACTTAAACTATCTCATTACTCCATTTAGATGCTTTTATCACTTCTAATAGTTTTTACTCTACTGTATTATCTCTCATTCTATTTCACTATTAATAGATATCTGTTTATTCTATCAAATAATTGCTATTTAATAAGCTTTATTTTATATAATAAATTGTTATGCTTTATTCCTTAAGCTGTTATAAAAATTATGCTATTTCTTAATCATTTATATTTATAAGCTCTTTGTTTACAAGTTTATTTACAGCCTTTACTTATCTTTATGACATTTCTATTAACTATAATAACTACTACTATATTGACTCTAAGTCTAATATACTTTAAGGTTCTTACTACCACATCTTTTTATTATTTAACCAAACAATCAGGACATTCTTAAGGTATTTTTTCTCTCCCTACACTCTTAACTTAATACATAGCATTGCATTTTTTAATTAAACTGAGCATTATTTTACATAAACAAACTTTAATTATAACTATCTAATTATTAAAGAAACTCAATTTCTTGCTTTTTAAATACAAACAAAATTAGTTGCTAAACTAAAATTTATTACATTTTGTATCTTTTGAAATTTAATAAAGATAGCCTATTTTTATCAAATTTGTAAAAGTCCTTTTGCTGGGAATCTAAGATATAGGATTATGATATGTCCTATTAGAAGACAGGATTTCCAAGGGAGTAATAGTACTGGAATAACCTCTTATGAGAAATTTTACAAAATTAAAAACTTAATTTAAAAAGCTGCTTACCACAAGGTACTACGCGCTCTATAATCAAATTTATTTATTTAGATTTTAATAAATTACTAATTATTTCATTTTTATTGCATCTAAACACTCATTTATTTTGATTAGAACTAATTCATTAGAATAATATTAGCTTCAGAATAAATTAGAAATGAGAAATTTTCTTTACTAAACTATATCTTAAAGAGAATTTAAGATTTTTTCTATTATTATTAAAACTGTTTTATTGTTATATTTTTATTATTTTATTTTACTCTTCTAAGTTAATTAACTAATTTCAACTAAAAAAGTTTTTGGACCGGAAAATCCTTTCCGATTGCACGACCCGACGCTCTCTTTTTATGGAATAACGGGGATATCCTGTTGTGCTCCAGGCACAGCTACTAGTGAGCTCCATCGCTATGAGCAGCCAGGTTTCTAGCACCTACCAAAAGCGGATAATTTCAAAGATAATGTTCCCTTCAGAAAATGACTCTGACCAGGGACTTTCTCAGAGACAGGAAAGGAACTTGTTCCTAGCCATAAAACCAGAAAGTGTTGTCACGAAGGTCATTCTCAGCTCCCGCCATCTTTTTAATTTACTCTTCTAAGTTTAAGAAATATTATCATATAGTTAAAATTTTTCTCCCTGATTCATTAAATTATTTTTTGCTCTTGCATTTGAATTTGAATTTAACTCAGATAGCTATTAAAGAATTACTTTTCTTTCTTTCGCAATTTAAATTTCTATATCTTAACTTTGAAATTTTAACTTTATTAGAAAATTTAATCTTGAAGTAAATTTGATTTAATGGTTGTTTTGAATTTTCACTAAGTCTCTACATTAGAAGAACTATTTCTTCTAATGTATAAAAAGAGCCATTTTATTAGTCTCTTTTATATCTATAAAAAAAATTTAAATTCAAAAATATTAACCTTCTTTCAATATTTAATGAAATAGAATGAAGACTTTTATATTCGAATAATTCAAAAAAATAATTTTAAAGAAAGAAAATAAAAAAAATTCTTAGTTAAGTTACTCTTTTCTTTAATAAATTAGCTACCTTTTAAGTCTTTTGAAAATAAAGTCGATATTTATTAAAAACTGAGTATAATTTCAAATTAGTACATCTCTTTATTCTTTATTTCTGATTTTGCCATGAAGATGTAGCTTTATAGTTTCAATTTTATAATTTTTTGAATTTTCTATTTATTTTTGGTATAATTTCATTCTTTATTACTTCAGTTGATATTGTAACTTTCTTTATTAATTTTTATATTATTAACAATGTAACTATTATTTTTTATTTGTTTTAATAATTTTTTATTTAAGGTCAAGTTTTCTAAATTAATTAATTCATTAGTATCTAGGACTCTCTTAATCTTAATCTTTTATTTAGAATTTTTTATTATGCTTACTGAGTTCTTATTTCATTTTATCTCATACTCATTTAAAGATTCATCAACATTTTGATTAATGAAATACCTATCTGTAATTCCTTTAATGAATTAATCATGATATAACTACAATAACTATGACAATTTTTTCTCTTTTTTAACTTACCCCTCAGCCTTTCTTTGTAAACTTTTAATTATATTTTAAAGTATATTTTTAACAGAGGATTTAATAAATAACTAGTAATAAAAAGAAATAAAAAATAGATGAGATATATAACATAAAAATAAAATGGTTGAAGGTTTCAAGTTAGGCTTCTATACCACCTCTTCCTAAACCAAAAAGGAAGGGAGGAAGCAAGAAACAAAGTCTTAATAATCTTAACAATCTTCTATCATAACCTTAACCAACATTGAACTAACAACTTGGAATCTAACAAAACGAACGAAAGCCAACCTTGAAGAATATACACATGGAAACTCCAACCTCAAGCGAGAAACCAAGGAAACAGATGAAGTCTGTTCTCCACCGGGAGGATCAGAGTTCAACCCTTCTGGCCAGATGAGCATGGAGTAGCTCATCAAAGTGGTACTGAACCTCCAGGAAGAGGTCAAGAGATTGAAGAAGGACAATGATATGCTGATGGCAAAGCTAGATCTAGCAGAAGGAATTAAATCAAGACTTATGTCCTAGGAAAGAGATCTTAACACCTTTTGGAATATCTCACAAAGTCAGACTAGCGAATCCTAAAATTAGCTTTAGAAGCAGACGGAACTGGATAACAGACTCTGAAAAGTAGAAGAGAAGTTGTAGACTTTTAAGAAAGAGTAAAGCGAAACTGGAGCTATACAAATGGAAATCGGAGCCTAGAAAGAGCAAACAAATAAAGGAAAATAATTCAAAATAAAAAAGAAATGTTTTTGCTGTGAAAGTGTATGACATTTTTATCGGAAGTGCTAGAAATTCTAATAGAAATAAAGAAATTATTGGATAAAAGAACAACAAAAGAAGAAAAAAGAAGAAGTAAGAATGAAAAGAATGTATTACAACCCTGATGGTTCAATATACAAGATTAAGATGGAACCAAGGCTAGTTAAAGGAAGGAAAACCTGGAAAAATCCGAGTTCCCAATCTCGCTAAAATTGGGTGACCTGAACTTTTATATTTAACAACAGGGAGCATGAACTGCTGTATTTCTGACGGGGTTGGAAATCCCTAAAACGGAAAACTTAAAATTAATATTATTATTATATATAACATAAACTTATCAAATAGCAAAATATTGTAAATAATAATACTTTCATTATATCTTATAAAATCTAATTTTATTTACATTACACATATAACATTTTTAATTACTGTTACATGTTTTAATTTTGTTTCGTTCATGTACCATTATTATATATATTTTTTAAAACCGCCATAGTTGTTCGAAGGTGAACAACAAGGTCATCTTCATCAGAGGTTGTGGAATTTAAGTACCCATAATTGACACATGTCGTCCTCTGCTTTGGTGATGCAATGAGACACAATCCTGCCATGTCCTTGGACCTCCAGCAAGTATTAAAGATTACGAGTATTCTAAAATTATATCAGTATTGAATAATTATACCAGTATTGAACAAGGTTTATCAGTATCTGATAATTTATCAGTAAGAAACATTCTTGTCAGTATGAAACATTTTTTAGTGGATAAGTAAAATTTATTCTTATACTTTTTCAGTCTGAAAATTTCCAAATTATACGAATAGAAACATTAAAATTATTTTTAATTAAATTTTTTTTAAATTTTTTTAATAAATTAAGTATATTCTAAAATTGTTTAATGCGTTCTAATATAAAAACATATTAAAATACCAATTTTTTAATAAATAGATAATATTTTTTAAAGACACCATAAATGTATCTTTTTTTAAATATATTTTAGTTTAAAATGAGAAAATATACTTTCGCGCTTTTTTTCGTTTTTCATTTTTATATTTTTATTCCTAACTACTTTATCTTTATTTATATATTTTAGCTTTTTTCAATTCTATAAAATACTTAATTTCGGTTGTTAATAAATTTTTGAAAATTTAATTTTTCGCTTTGCTTTTTCTTTTTGTTTTTTTTACTTACAAAATTTTATACTCTTTAATAATTCTTAATTTTTGATAGCTATTTATTCTCTCAATCTATTTCTTTCTTCTTCTTTTTTGCTCCGTTTTTACTTCCTTCTTCTTTTTTTTACTTTTTAATTATTACTTCTTCTTTGTCCATTTTACTTTGCATCTCTTTTTTTCTTTTATGAAAATCTCTAAAAACTAACTTTACTTTTCTTTCTTTTCTCTATAGCTTAATTCTTTGTTAAAATTTTGTTTTTGTTTTCTTTTAATTCTTAATATTTAGATTATAATTTATACTAAACATTTTTTTGTTTGATTATACCTTTCTTATTTGATATAATTTTAATGGGGGTAATTATTATGTTCTTTTAATTATCTTGAAAAATAAATATATATTTTAGAATCTTAAAATTTAAATTTAAGATACCAAATTTAATACTAAGTCTCATTTTAAAGAAATGTATTCATCCTCTATTAGTCTCTTATTCCACTTTTCCTCCATCTACACACTCTCAAAAATGCATCCATGTATTCTCAAGCCATTCCTTCCTATCATCCTTTTCAAACTTAAATCTGAGGATTTATTATCAATATCCATCTCCCAGATTTTTATTGTTTTGTCTTAACTTCCTGATATTACTTACTTATTATCAATTGTTATTGCCACTGATGTAACATAATGAGTATGGCCTTTTAATGTTTTAATAAGATTCCCTGTCTATATTTCCCAGATTTTTATAGTCTTATCTTCACTTCCTGATATTATATACTTATTATCATTAGTTATCACCACGGAGTAAACAGAAGCAGTATGACCTTCTAATGTCTTAAGCATATTGTCTGTTTACATATCTCAGATCCTTATTGTTTAGTCCCAACTTCCTGATATGATATATTTATTATCACTTGTTATCGTCACAGAGCTCACGAGATGGGTATGTCCTAATAGTGTCTTAATAAGGTTTCCTGTCTGAATGTCTCAGATTTTTATTGTTCTATCATCACTTCCTGATATTATGTACTTATTATCCCTTGTTATCGCTATTGATTCAATGGTTTTAGAATAAGCTTCTATTGTTTTGAGGACATTACAGGTTTCCATATCTCAAATTTTAATTGTTTTGTCTTCACTTCCTGATATTATGAACTTGCCATCACTTGTTATCGCTACTGATTTAACAAAATGAGTATGACCTTATAATGTCTTAATTAGATTTCCTGTTTCCATATCTCATATTTTTATTGTTTTATCCTCACTTCCTGATACAATGTACTTATTATCACTTGCTATCACTAGTGATGTTAGAGATCTTGAATGGCCTTCTAATATCTTAAGTAAACTTCCTGTCTACTTATTTCAGATTTTAATTGTTTTGTCTAAACTTCCTGAAATGATATACTTATTATCACTTGTTAGCGCAACTTAGTGAATCCAATCAGTATGACATTCTAGATGCTTAGTAAGATTTTCTGTTTCTTTATCTCAGATTTTAATTGTGTTATCTTCACTTCCTGATATGATATACTTGTTATCACTAGTTAATGCTACTGATCTAACAGATTAAGTATGGCCTTAAAGTGTCTTAATAAGATTTCCTGTTTCTATATCTCAGATTTTTATCAATGCATCTCCACTACCTGTTATGATATATTTATTATCACCTGATATTGCTACAGAAGTTATTTTTTATATATTACCTTCCAATGTTTTAAGTAGATTTCCTGTTTCCATATCTCAGATTTTTATGGTTTAGTCATCACTTCCTGATATAATATATTTACTTTCACTAGTTATCGCTACTGACGTTATAGATCTAGTATGACCTTCTAAAGTTTTTATAAGAATTCCTGTTTAGCTCTCCCAAATTTTTATTGCTTTATCATAACTTCCTGAAATAATGTATTTGTTATCGCTAGTAATCGCCACTGATGTTACATCTCATGCATGACCCTCTAAAGTTTTAAGTAGATTTCCTGTCTCTATGTCTCAAATTTTTGATGTTTTATCTTCACTTCCTGATATTATTTATTTGCTATCACTTGTTATGGCTACTGCTTCAACAGAGTCAGTATGGCCTTCTAATGTCTTAATAAGATTTCCTGTCTACATATCTCAGAATTTGATTGTTTTATCTTAACTTCCTGATATGAAATTTTTATTATCCTTTGTTATCGCTAATGATGTAATTTTTTATGAATGGCCTTCTAATGTCTTAATAAGATTTCCCGTCTGCATATCTCAGATTTTAATTGTTTTATCATAACTTCCGGATATGATTTACTTATTATCACTTGTAACCGCTACTGATGTAACACGATCAGTATGGCCTGCTAACGTTGGCATTTAGCCAAAATTAACTTAGTTCATTTTAGCACAATTGAAATTACAATTCCTCAACCAAGCTCTACTGAAATTAACCTTAGTTAGGTTTGAATTACTCATATCGCATCCGTCAAACACTGAATCACTCAAATCAGCTTCTGCTATTTGCATACCCTCTAGATTTTACTAGCAAAACTGATAATCCATCCAATTTAAGATAGTTATACAATTATTAGCTGCCTTTTATAAGTTCTTATTTGTTTTAGTAGCTTTAACTATCTCCAATAGATTTTATTAAAATTCGCACGAACTATTTATCTCTCTTATAAACTATTATATCTCCTTATTGTCCACTATAGAATATTTATTTATATTGTGAGCCTCAATAGAATTTATGTTATTTTGCAAGTTTTGTACTATTTTCACTATGTCTCTTGCCACGTAGTAATCTCTTATAGATGTATGCATAAACTCAAATCTCTTCTTTTAATTTTACTCCTTTATTTGGATCAAGCACCCTATATGATTTTAACTCTCAGTAAATTACTCAATTCACTTTTGATTAGCCGAATCCATACTTTCAAACTCTACTTACTTCTATAGCATTTAGTATGCTGCATTTATTTGAATCTCATCAAATAGCTTTATTAATTTTTTGATTTAGTTAAGATCTTTTTTTTATCCCTATAATTTCTATTAAGTTCTTGAATTTCACTGATCTATGAAAATTTAGTATATTAAAGACTTAGTTATTTACTTCTAGCTTCCAACTCTTAAAAATTCTATAATTGCTTTCTCCTTTAAGCAAATATTAAGTAAAAAGGGATTGTTTAATATCTCTATTAGTCCTGGAATGCTTTTAATAAAAGTCATTATCTCTTCAGCAGATTCTCATTTTATAGATTATTGGCTTTGATTTTCATTTTATAATTAACCTTATTCTTTATTTTACTTCTTCAAAACAAGCCAAACGTAATTCTCTATTTGCTCGATACTAAATGGTTTAATTAATAGCTCCTCTAGCTCTTTAGTTTAGGCTTCTTCATTTATGTAAGGTGAGAAATATTCTTTATAATTTTTAGCTTATAAAGCATAGTTTATTCTACACGTGATTATATACTTTGCCTAAGGAAATTTTTATTAAAGCTAGTTAGTTCCAAACAAAGCCCTATACTCTCCTATCTCATCATATGCATCGAACAAGAACAAAATTTTCCGAAACATTAGCCTATCGTTAATTTCAATACTCCAGTTACTTAGAATCTGTTATTCAAAATTATCCTCAAAGGCTTTCACTGAAGGAAGATATACGTATATGGGTAAATATTCATGCTTTTAAATTAAGTATTTCAAAGCTAACTATTTCATGAATAATGACTTCCCTCCTCCTGAATTTCCAAGAAGTAATAAACCTGTTTTCTACTGATTATCTAAAAAGTTTTAAATTTCTACTTCTAGATCTTTTTATTCAGTAGAACTCTAATTAGGCGCACAAACCAAACTGACATAGTAATCCAAGAAATTGTCTACCTATTTTTTCAGATAATCAATCATTTTTAAATGAATTTCGCTTTTAATTCCCTTTAGAGCTAGTCAATTCTATTCAATTGTTTGCTTAAAAGCAATTGTATTTTCTGGGTTCGTTAATAGCTCTATTATTATTTATTTTTCTTTAGTGTTCTATTTTATTCCATTTGTCTTTAGTGCTACTATTCTATCTTTTACCATAATAGCTTCACTTATGTTATCGTTACTTAACTCTATTAAATTTTTTAAAGCGTAGTACCGTATTCTTCATTCTTTGTCTTCACATAATATTTCTAGCAAACTGCAGGAACTTTACTTTAGTTAAACGCTGGCTTTTGTGCTTTTAACGATACTTTTAAGCAAAAAGCAAGTTCTAAATCTTATTTCATATGCTTCTTTTATTACGATCGTTTAAAATTCTATGAAATCTTAAGAAAGGTTTTTTTCGCATAGGTCTAAAGCTAGTGCTTCTAAACAACGGATTTTTAAATTCATGTTTTTGTGAATTCTTTCATAGATTTTATCTTTTCCCTTTAAGAAAATGCTTTTAATAATTGTCATCGCTTCAGTATCAATAACTCCTACTCCAAATGATAGCGCCACTACTCATTAGGCGACTTTTATAATTTTTATAAAGATATCAAAGTAGTCAATCTCTTCTCTACTTGGTAAGTTCTCCAAAATCATCAAGCTGCGATTCAAAGCAAATTCTAGTTCTGGTCCTCCTATAGTTTCTTTATTTACCAAGTTTAATCCAACTTTAATTTTAAGAATAAGATCAGTTTTAGTTTAGATGTTAACAACTGATTTTTCTACCTCATTCTTTTACAATAAAATATCCAGTAACTCGGGAAGATTTCTCACTATTTGCTCTTTTAGAAGCTAAGATCAGCCTTCGGTTACTTTATTCGATATGATATCAACAAGTTGGATACAAAGCTGTAAGGGATCGTTAATATTAGCAAATCTATTTTATTGAAATATTTAGATTCCTTGCAGTATTTTTTCCATACTTTTCTCATCTAAACCCTCCTACATAAGTTTTAATCCTTCTTAATATATCTTTTACTCTGAAGTAGACAATACTGATACATTAACTGCGGGCTATTTGTTTTTTTACTTTCCGTTATTTTCTTTTTCTACTTTTGCTTTTAGATTGTTCTTTTCTACATTCTAGCTGGAACTTCCACAGCCTCCTCCTTTTAAAGTAATGCAAAGCTAGAATAATTACTTTGAATGCTAATTTTTTATTTAACTTACTTTCCTTTAATCCATTGAGCATTCATGAAGCTAATTTTGTTTAACCGAATGATTTACTTATTCCCGCAGTTCTTTTTTAAGCTTAATTTCCTGGAAAGTATAATTCTCATTCTCTTATTAATCTATCAAGGAGAGATGTGCAAAATGTTTTATACTGAGCTTCTTTTAGAATCAAGACAGGATTACAATCCTTTTTATAACTTAGCTGACAAAGTGCTATTTAAAATCAGCTGAGATGAAGTTTTCAGGTTTTAAAAGTAACTATTCCCCATTTCAAATTGTTTGATATAATAATGCTTCTGGCATTTTAAGAATTACGCTTGATAAAGAATAAAGACTAGGGTAGTTTTATCGATAATGCTATCCGAAAATTTGGTATTTTGATTTGAAACTCTCAGTTGACATTTTATTGCTCTACGAAAGCTTTCTGTCAATCTATGTGAAGAAAAATGGTAAAAAAGAGATTTATTAACTTATAATACAAAAAAATAAAATTAAAGATATGAAATTGCTCACAAAGGTTTGTCTAATCCTTCTTCCAATTTCTTGTTCCATTTTTCAGCTGTTTCTAAATCATATAATCTGCTCTCTTTTACTTCTTTTCTTAAACAGAGATCAATTATTTTTAGTCTTTTTCTTCAAGTATTTATCAAATAATCAATAGATAAGTCACCCTAATATCATTTATCTCATTATATTATATTTTCATAGGCAAATCTACAAACTTAGATCTTATCTTTGATTTATTAGATATTATTTGTAAGGTTAATACTAGTTTTTAACAGAGTCCACTTTACTAGCATTCATGTTTTCTTCTATATTTGCTTTTTACTATAAAGCGAAGAATCTTTATCCATAACTACTCATCTTTAACTAAGCTATTCTTAATCTATCACTAAACCTATAGTCTAAGAATTGATTCCTTTTTTTAAATCTTTTAAATATCCAGCTATGATATGACAATTACTAAAAGTAAAGCTGTTCAAAGTAAGAAAGTTAGAGAGAGATAACACAGAAATCAGAATATAAGACCACTTTTTTATATCTAGTTGAGTAAAATTTAGGATTTCATTTTAAGATAAAATGGATAGTTAAGCTATAGAGACTAAAATAATTTATAAAGTTAGGCTATGTAATTTAATATCTCTTTAGCTTTAACTAGCAGAATTAAGAATTTCAGTATAAAATAAAAAAGCAAATAAGGTAATTATATAGTGATAGAAGGATATAATGATGGACGAGGATAATCTTTCCAATGTGAAGAATGAAAGTTATCTGAAAAGGATTTAGAAGTAAATCAACAGTAATGAGTGAGAATCAATAGACACTATAGAAAATAATTAATTAAATTCACTAGATTAATATCGGATAATGCAACCTAATAGACTAAAAAATAAGTAAGTTTTATAAAATATAATGAGAAGGTGTATAACCAAGAATACAAAATTAACTCTAATTTTCAAAATATTTTAACTTTTTGGCTCTGCTATAAGTAATTTTATTAGCAGAAAGAAATAGAGATGCTTTGCAAAAAGAAGGAGTAAAAATTTCAGTAGAGCAACTTGCAAGCTAAACTAAAGAATAGAAATAATTTATCTTTATTTGATAGATAAATAAGTCTTAGGGAGATTTTAATTAAAGACTCCTACAAATTTTTGAAGTAAAAGACGTCTCGTTTTATTTCAGAAATACCGATCTAATCAATAGAAGGCTCTGGATAATAACAAAGACACGAAAGAGACAGTTTCAGGATATTTAAGTTTCTAATGCTCTAACTTAGCCAAGATCACTGCTCAACCATTAGCTCAATTACCTAAACTCTTCTTGATAAATAACATTCAAAACAAAGCAATAGTGAAATTTTAAAAAACTTCATAGACTAATTTAATTAAAGTAAACTTGTAATGAAAATATGAAAATAACCACAATTAAAAGAATTTTTAATGTGAAAATGGAAAATTAGTATCTAGAAGTTGAAGACCAAGAAATAAACTTAAGAACAATGATATCGAAGGATAATTAGTTTTAAATTAGTATTATATAAAGAACAAACAATGCCAAGAGAAGCTTTATCATAAATAAAAATTGTAATCTTCTTATATAAAAATATAGGATTCCGCTAAAGTTAAGATACAGTTATGTTTATATATAGTACTTTTTAGTTATATTCTAGTAGTTTTTATAATTAAATATATAATTTATTCAAAAACTTCTTTATAAGGTTTCATTTTGAAAAAAAGTATAGGTAAAAAAGAATAAAAAATAAGAGCAAAAAAGAAAGAGTAGTGAAGGGAAAAATGAAAAAGGGAGGGATTGGAAAGTGCAAGAAATAGTGAGAGGTAAGTAATAATAGATAGTATATTTAGATAAAAATTAGTAAGATAAACTACTAAAAAATAAAATAAATAAAAGTTACTAAAGTAAAAATAAGTATAATGGAGTAAATAAAGATAAAGTTAAAGATAGAAACAATAATAAAATAGTAAGAAGAAAGATAAAATATAAAATATAAAAAGAAAATCATTCTTTATTTTTTACTGAGATGGAATAAAGTAAATTGAAATGAGAAAGTAAGAATAGAGAGAAATAAGCTCTGAAATAGTTAGGAGTGTGGAGAGAAAGTGCAAGAAGTGATCATATAAAAATAAATAAATTTTTTTTGAATATTATAGATAATTGATATTGTGGCTGGGATAATTTAATAAGAACTAGCAATAAATGAAATTCAATGTGAAGTGTTAAAATAATTAAAATTTTATTGATTTAAATCTGAATGGATGCCTATTAATTAAAAATGCTTAGCATTTTATTTAAGATATCAGGTAGGGACAAAATTAAATTATAAATAGTTTTGTACAACAGTAATAGCTATTTATAAGTTGATGATTATAAGAATTGTTTATCTACTTTCTAAGCAAGGGCAACAAATCAAGATCCAATATTTTCTATTTAATTCATTTATTTTTTTATTAGTAAAATGGAATTTCTTTTTTGATTTTGAGTATTTGTTTCCTATGAAGTCAAACTTTTCATTTGGAATAAATCCTGAATAAGCGTTAACATTAATTTTCTATTATTCTCTTTTATTTTCGTCTAAATTGGTGATAACTTTGCATTTTGTATCTGACTGTCTACAATATCAGCATATTGTTACTCTTCAAGGGAATATATTTTGTTATAGGTAGTTGTTCTATTTCCATTGAGTCATTTAATATTTAGGATTGCTCTGACTTCAATTTTGTAGTATTTAAAATTTCTCTTACTATCTATTAAGTCTATAAAATTCTTCCTTAAATTAGCTACAATGATGGATTTAGAGCTAGTTCCTATCGTAATATTGAATTTTCAGATTTTAAAATTTCCATAGAGTTTCCTAAATCTTATTTTCATTAATAAAGATCACTATCACCCTTGCAAATTTTTAATTTCCATCTAGAGAAGGAAGTGGTTGTTGACTACATCTTATTAAGAGTAATTAAATTTTGTAGGAGAGGTTTGTTATTTCTTAGTGCCATTTTATTTTTATAATATTTAAAAATCATTAACAAAAGCTACTAAATACAGTTCAAATGCAAACTGGTAATTTTTTAGAATCAACTTTGCTCATAAGCAGCAATAAAAATTAAATTGATTACGTATATTTTGATATTGTTCATTGATGCATATTAATAATCCTTCTATTAATCTATAATTTATCTGCTTAGTAGTTCTAAGCAGATTCAAGCTATCTTACTTAATTTTTAGGATATACAATTTAGTATGAATTTGCTTAGCTATGATTAGCTTAGATTCTTAGTATTTGATATGAGTAGATGAATTGCTTAGTTTAAATTTACGTTTTATTTCCTATTTTATGCTTTTAGATTTATATTAAAATTTGTATATTCTAAAAGTTATAAAATGTTGACTGGGATTGCAATCCAATTTTCTTAACTTTCAGTTAAGTTCTGAGAAACCATCGGGGTTTCAGTCTTAAAACTAATTTGGTTTTCTAAAATCTCATGATTCTTTAATATGGTTTTTGTTAGCAACTTTTAATCAACGCAATTATTAAGAATCAAAGGATTTATCAGAAGGTTGAGTGCTAAGATTTAAGTAGATCCATAAAAAATTCAAGTTATAAGGAGCATGAGAAGAGAAAATTTTGTCAGGTTTATTAGAAAAATACATTCAAGAGCAAACGGAAGATTTCACTTTACGGTGCTATCAAGGTAACGAAATTTATAACTTGGTTTAAAATTATCCTTAAATTGTTACCCAGAAGCATTAGATGTTATAAAGTGCTAGATAACAGATACAAAAATTAAAGAAGAAAAGCTGTTAACTATTTCTAGAAAAGATCTGTGATTATTAGATATAGCTAAGAGCTATACAACTAGAAAAAATATGGAGCTTAAAGGAGGAAGAGGATGTGAAAGCTCGAAGGTAAATGAAGTTACAAGATCTCAATAAATAAAAAATTAAACCTAGTAAGGAGCTTAAAAAGCTAAACTAGGAAAATAAGCAGAAAATGAAGAAGAAAAAGGAATTTTGTAAACTGATTAATAAAAAATATGAAGAAAGATTGTAGTTCGTAAAAGAAAGCTTAAGCTAATAAAAGATGGAATTAGTTCTATTTTAAACAATTAAGAAAAATAATCTTACCAATATAATTCCTTAGCCGAAGCTTATTGAATTAAGCAAAAGAATATCCGCGTTAAGTGCGTAAAGAGAGTTTTCTGGATCATCTAGCTGGAAATGTATTTCCATTCCTCGAAAAAAGAAATTTTTTAAGTTTATAATAGTTAAATGATACATCAGATATCTTTGAAATTAATTCTCTAAAATTTACGTTTTTAATTTCACTTTTTATGATATTTCGATTGAATAGAGGCAAAACATTAATTTTATAGCTTTATATTTCATATTACAAGAAATGGGCATTTAATCGGCTACTGTAAATAAAGGATTTAAACTTAATTGGAATTAAGTAGATATAAGAATGTAACATCCTGGCACTTCAAATGCTCTATTGCATGTAAACATTAACTAAAGCTGAATACGGTGGGAGTTGGTTCTTTGAGCTATAATGAGAGATTCGTAGAGTATGAAAGAGAAGATTAACAAAAATATGTGTATAGTGGTGAGGAAAACTTTACAGTCACCTATCAATATCTTTAATGGGACTTAGATATAGATTTTAAATGACTACCATTTGAGTATATAATGGTTAAACACTTTTTCCAATTCTACTTTAAAATACGTAAAAAAGCTAGAACTTGTCTAGAATCCGATATATGAAAACTCTTGAATGCAATTGAAACTAAAAATCTTTATACTTTTAGTAAGTAAAAAATAGGCTTTAGTTTCTGGAATTAATAATGACAACCAAGTTTTGTTTTATAACTAACTTTCTATTGAGAAATTTATCGAAGATATAATGAGAAACTAATTAATTAATTTCAACTAAAAATGTTTTTGGACCGAAACTCCTTTCCGATTGCACGACCCGACGCTCTCTTTTTATGGAATAACGGGGATATCCTGTTGTGCTCCAGGTACAGCTGCTAGGGAGTTCCATCGCTATGAGTAGCCAGGCTTCAAGCCCCTACCAAGAGCGGATAATCTCAAAGACAGTGTTCCCTTCAGAAAATGACTCTGACCAGGGACTTTCTCAGCGACAGGAAAGGAACTTGTTCCTAGCCATAAAACCAGAAAGTGTTGTCACGAAGGTCATTCTCAGCTCCCACCATCTTTTCAATTATTATGAGAAACTAATTATACTAAGAAGAAACTCTACGCTATAGAAACATGCCCATTGCATATATATCAGAGAGCAACTTGAAGGATTCATAAATTTCCTGCTATAAATTATACTAAAATTAGCAAGGGACGCGGGAAAGAAATAACTTCAATCTTTAAGTTTCACATTTAATTTTATAGTTTAAGCATATTTTCGAATGTAATTACTATTTGGACTCGTTTAGAAATGTTTCTGATAAATTTCCTGGAAAAAGCTTGGAAAAACTAGTAATTTGTAATCA
Organism: Loxodes magnus; assembly: GCA_946699065.1. Classification (NCBI taxonomy): domain Eukaryota; phylum Ciliophora; class Karyorelictea; order Loxodida; family Loxodidae; genus Loxodes; species Loxodes magnus. The sequence continues at coordinate 76,092 of CAMPDV010001551.1, forward strand.
ACTCTTCATAAACTAGCAGTTCATTTCTCAAAAATAAACGGACGAGACCTTCAAATAAAATTGTTCACAAGAATCTACATAAAAGAGATTGAAATTGTAGGATAAATAAAAATAAATAATTGGAGACTGAAGAAAAACAACAAAAAAATATAGGAAATATCGGGGGAAAGTAGGAGATGAAAAGTACGATGTTTGAACTTTATGAATATAATGAAATGAAATTACTAATATAAATTATTAATTTCATTTCATTAACAATTTTATTAAAGTGATCTCTTTTTCTAATAGCTCAATCTTCATATGATTCTCTACTCTTACCTTTTTAACTTATTTTTATTTAACTATTTAATGCTGGTTAACTTTCTTAATCCTATGTTTCCTACTATATTTAGCACTCTCTTATTTATCAAAACTTAGATAATTAAGAATTTAAATATTAATACTTTAATTTATTTTAATTCTAATTAGTTTTATTGTATTTTAAGTCTCATTCCAATGAAAGATATTCGTCCTCGATAAGTCTCCTATTCCTCTTTTCTTCCATCTAAACTCGTTCAAATTCACATCCATGTATTTTCAATCCATGTCTCCCTATCATTCTCTTGAGTGTAAAATTTGATGGATCAGAATTTGTCTCCCAGATTCTTATTGTTTTATCCTCACTTCCTGATACTATGTGCTTATTGCTACTTGTTATCGCCACTGAATAAACAGTTGAAGTATAGCCTTCCAATGTCTGAAGTAAACTACTTTATTCAATATCTCAGATTCTTATTGTTGTATCCTCACTTCCTGATATTACATATTTTTTATCGCTTGTTATTGCCACAGAATAAACAGATTTAGTACGACCTTCTAAGGTACTAAGTAGATTACCTGATTCCATATCTCAGACTTTTATTGTATTATCCCAACTTCCTGATATGATAATTTTGTTATCACTTGAAATCGCAACTGATGAAACATCATTAATATGACCTTCCAAGGTCTTAAGTTGATCACCTGATTGCATATCTCAAATTTTTATTGCTTAATCATAACTTCCTGATATTATGTATTTGTTGTCACTTGTTATCGCTACTGACGTAATAGAAGAAGTTTGACCTTCTAAAGTTTTAAGTAGATTTCCTAATTCAATATCCCAAATTTTTATTGATTTATCACGACTTCCTGAAATAATATACTTGTTATCACTTGATATCACCACTGATTTAATAGTTTAATTATGTCTTTATAGAGGTTTAGTGAGAGTTGCTGCGTTCATTTCTCAGATTCTTATTGTTTTATCATCACTTCCTGATATAATATTTTTGTTATCACTTGATATCATAACTGATGAAGCAGATTTTGTATGGCCTTACAAGTTTTTAAGTAGATTACCAGTTTCCATATCTCAGATTTTTATTGTTTTATCACGACTTCCTGATACGATATACTTGTTATCACTTGTTATCGCCACTGATAAAACAAAAGATGTATGGCCTTCCAAGGTCTTAAGTAGATTACTTTATTCCATATCTCAGATTCTTATTGTTTTATCCTAACTTCCTGATATGATATGCTTGTTATCGCCACTGATCTAATACGATCTGTATGACCTTTTAAGGTCTTAAGTAGATTACCAGAATCCATATCTCAGATGTTTATAGTTTAATCTTCATATCCACCTGCTGATATTATAAACTTGTTATCATCTGTTATTGCCACTTATGAAACAGAATCAGTATGACCTGCTAATGTTGGCATTTAACCGAAATTTACTTAGTTCATTTTAGCATCATTGAATTTACAATTCCTCAACCATGTTCTACTGAAATTCACCTAAGTCAAATTAGAATTGCTCAAATCACATCCATCAAATACTGAATCACTTAAATCTGCCTCAGGAACTTCTATATTTGTGAGATCCTTCTACTACATAAACTGGTAATCCATCCAATTCAATATGGTTATACAGTTAGTAGCGGCTCTTCATAGATTTTTATTTGTCTTTGTCATCTTCACTATCTCCAATAGATTTTATTAGAATTAACTTGAACTATTTATCTCTTTTATGAACTATTAGATTTCCTTATTGTCCACTATAGAAAATTTATTTATATTATGAGTTTCTAATAAGCTTCTATTTTTTTCTAGATTTTGTGCTAAATCTGTGATATTCTTAGCCACATAGTAATCTCTTATGGACGCATGTATAAACTAGAATCTCTTTTTGCTATTTTCTTCTTTCACTTATATGAGACATCCTATATGGTTTTAGCTTTTTGTGAATTGTTCTAATCACTTTTAGTTAACTTCTTTAAAACTAGTTTTCTCCACTGAACCCTTTAGCATCTCTCATGCAGCATTTACTTATATGCTTTCAAATATCTTTTTTTATTCCTTTAGTGTTTCACTGTCTTTACCCTAACAGTTTAGTTTATTTGATGTTTTTTTATTTCATTAGTTTATAAAAATTTAATATATTTTGGACTTTTATGCTTTTTCAAAACTTCCAGCTTTTAAATATTCGAAAATTTCTGATTCACTTATACAAATGAAAAGCAAAAAGGGATTATTGACAATCTCCAATAGACCTGACGTTTTGATTATAACTAGCATAATCTCTTCTACTTATTTCGATAAATCATGATTTCCTACTAAATTTTAGTTTTGCTTTGCCTTTTAATCATTACTTTACTTTGTCAAGACTGCTTGAATGTATTTTTCTATCTACACGATATCAAAAGGCTTTATATATAACTCTTCTAACTCCTTTGTTTGAGGTTCTTCCATTTGATATGGAGCAAAATAGTTTTAGTAATGTTTTTCTTTTAAGGCATAATTGATTCTACATGTAATTAGATATTTAGATTGGGGATACTTTTGCCTTATTTTGTTAGTATTTATTATAGCCTTATACTACCCTAACTCATCATACGCATCAAATAGAAATAGTATCTTCCTAAACATCAAGCTTTCGTTCTTTTCAATTTAATAGTTTTCTAAAGCGGATTATATTAAACTATCTTCAAATTATTTAATAGTTGGAAGATACACATATATTGCTAAATATTCATGCTTTTACTCCAGATACTTTAACGCTAAAGTTTTCATGAATAAAGACTTTCCTGAACCTGAATCTCCCAAAAGTAATAACCCTGTTTTAGTATCGTTGTCCAAAAATTTTTAGACTCCTATTTCGAGATCAATAATATCTTCTTTCTAGGAATTAGGATTAGGAGCACATAATAAGCTAACGTAATATTCTTGCTTCTCTTAAATCTCATCTTTCAGATTTCTTATCATGTTTTAATAGATTTTACTGCTCATTCCCTTAAGTGTTAGTCAATTTTATTCCATAGTTTATGTAAACTAAGTAACATGCTCTGGATTCTTTAGTAGTTCTATAATTATCTAATGCTCCTTAACATTTTAACTCAAGCTCTCGTTTTTTTACTCCAAAACTCTATCCTTATATAAGCAAGCTTCTTAGTTCCCCTCAGCATTTAGTTCTAATAAAATTTTCAAAGCATAGTATTTAACCTGCCAGTCTTTATCATTACATAGCTATTCTAATAGTTAGCATGAGTCTTCAACTAATTATGAAGTAGCCTTAGGATTTTTTATCATGTGTTTTAAAAGAAAGCAAGCTCTAAATCTCAAGTCTAGTTTTTCCTTCACTACAATACTTTTAAATTATTCTAAATTTACTTATGAATATTGCCTTGCTAAATCATATGCAAGAGCATCTAAGACTCTAATTCTAATCATTTTTTTCTGATTAATTTTTCCATTTATTCAATCATTTCCTCAAACGAAGAAGTCCTTTATTATTGTAATCGCCTCAGTATCAATAGCCCCAACTCCAAACGATAAGGCAACTGCCCACTATGCAACTTTTAAAATTTTGCAGAACATCTCAAAATAATTGCTTTCTTTGTTATCTGGAATATTCTCCAAAATCATCAAGCTGTATCTTAAGTAAAAATCTAATTCTGGACCTCCAATTCTCTTTATATTTACTAACTTTAATCCATCTTCGATTTTTAACTTAAGATCTTCCTTTGTTTTAGCACTTATGAAGAAGTCTTTATTACTCTTCTTTTCTCCATTATTATAAGAACTTTACTCATTCTTCTAAAGCAACATATCCAATAACTCAGGAAAATTTTGTACAAGCTACTGCTTCAAGAGCTAAGATCAACCTTCAGTATATTTACTGGAGATGATTTCAATAATTGATTTATTAGAACCAAGGGATCGCTTATTTTGGTAAGCTTATGTTTTTAAATTGTTTAAATTCCTTGTAGAACTATTTCCATCTTCTAAAGTCTTAAACCTTTACTTAAGAGTTATAATCCTTCTTGATAAATATTTTAGTCCTCAGTTCCTAAAATTCCTTAACCTTCTTCAACTTCTTTACTGCTTTCTTAGTTTGCTACTTACTAAGTTCCTTATTAAGTTTTTCGCTGTTGAGATTTAGAAATATCCTTTTCCTTAGTGCTCCCACATCCTCCTCCCTTCAGCTTCATACTTTAATTAAAGTTTTAGTTTTATTTGATCAGCACAGTTGTTTAACTAGAAAAGGCACGAAGGTTTAGTTCTAGAAATTTGGTTTAATTTGTCTAAGAATTTTTAACTCTTAATGCTTCAACATTAGCAGGATAGTTATAAATCAAGCTGTAGATTTCATTAGCTTGCTAGCAACTTAAAGTGCATTTAGCTGTTTGTCCATGAGTATACTTTTCCTATAAAGCTGGTAAAGCTTTTTACTTATTAAGCCCCTTATAGCTTTATTTATTTATAAATCACTTTCAGCTTTATCCCTCAATCTTTTCAAGTGTTTTTTCATCCTCAATAATCCTGTCGTTTTGCTAGTCTAATCAGATAAAAAGAGCATCAGGCTTTAGAAACCCATATATCTAGCTTTAAGACTGGAAATCATGACAGTTTCCAAGAACTGAACTGAAAATTAAGCAATTTGATTTGCAATATCCAGTCATTTTATTATTTTGGAATGTACAAATTTTAATATCAATCCATAATACTAAAATACCAAACAAAATGGAAATCCAAACTAACATCTATTCTAGTAAGAGACTAAAACATCAGTCAATAACAATTATTGTTGTTTATACACCCATTTTACATAACACAGCTTTAGCCTATTTAACCAGATACTACCAATATTAAACTAACCTACCATATCCAAATATATCATACCTTAGGACATTATTTCTTTTGCTAACTGTCCCATTAAGTAAGAAATTCTGAGGGAGCAAGAACTTTCTAATAGGCTTCAGAAAAGATATCAATCAACAAGACTAAAGAAAATTCATTCTATAAGAACAAATTTAAACCAGCAAAAAAAGCAATTTAATAATGCTTGAAAGAGTTGCTAGGCAATAAGAATGAAGGCCTTATATTCACTAAAGGGTAAACTAAACGGTGAATAAATTTAATAACTTAAGGGAAATCAATTACGAATATCATGACAGACATAAATCAGTAGCCTTTTTTAAAATTAAACAAGATTTGATGATCAAGATCTCATTTCAGAAATGCTCAAAAAATAGAAGATGCAAAAGCATTCCTCAACTATGGTAATAGGTAAAGAACTAGTAGTTTGTAATTTAATTAAATTAAATTATTTTTCATTAAAGAGCTAATTCTGCTAATTTAGTTAATTTTTTATTCAAGAAATTAAAGATAAAATCGAAGCATGACTGCTAGATATTAAATGCATTGAAACTAAGTAAAGTAAATAAAATTAGACAGAAAGACGATGTAAGCAAGTGAAAATGGACTTTCAGAACTTGAGTTTAGATTGCCAAAACAAAGGTCGAGAAACTAAAACTATATTTAGTTTGGTAAAGGTATGTAGAAATAGGTTTGAATCTGAATAATTCCTTTGATTACCCTGTTAGGTTAAACTTGAGATCAAACACAAGACTTGCTTCAATAATGATACCAGAATAGTTTTTTACATAATTTAGCACAGAGCTGAAGGAAGATTGCCAAAACTTGGTTTACTACTATTAGTTAATACAAGAAACTTTGTGTCCGAAATGATATCAAAATTGGCGTAACTAATATTATATGGCTAATATGAGTGATATCAGTAAAGTAGCAAGAACATAATTTTTGATGGATTCATAAGATTTTCAAAAATTGACTTAACATAAGTGTAGAAACAATTTGTCTAGCTTTAAACTATTTTGAAAATTTCACCATAAAAGCTCTGTGAATTGCAAGTGAATTCAGGGACGTAAAGCTATTATTCATTTAAGACTGCTGTGAGTAAGTTAATGGAATATCAGCACTTCAAATTAAGTAGTTGGAAATGAAAATAGCTAATCTTGTTATTCAAGTTTGCAAAAATCTCAAGATCATCAACAAAAAAGTTCGGCATAAGGAACTAGAATTTAATGCTGCTTTTTAGATACAGATAGTTGATTCTTTGCCATTAAGTAGCTGTAGTTGTATGAGTATAAGTTTGGGTGGGACTTCCATGGCTACAGATATTTTTTTTGCTATAGTTTAAATCATTTTTAATTTCTGCAAAGGATTTTATTTACTCATCTTTAAAATTCATATTTTTTAGAAACTTGAAAAAGAGGGTATGAAATTCAAGAAATATTTTTAATGCTTCAATGATAAATGGTAAGGAAAAGTAAGGTATATTTTAAGTGCATATAGTAGTAGAAAGATTAAAATAAAAGATCGAAAATAGAAGAAAATAATATCAATTTTAAGATTTATTTCCTATTTTGATTTATTGTTACAGTTCATTAGAAATTTATTTCAAGCGCATGGATTTTTCTATAGTTTTTTAAATTGGAGCTATATTACTTTCTAATTTTTACAGGCTTCTGCGTTTTTTATTGAGAAATTCATGAATTAACCTGGCTTTTTTGTTTCTTTAGAATATGCTACTTTTAATATTTTCACTGATATTCCGATTACTGATTGATCTGTAACTTAAATCTTTTTCGTTCTAACTTTTGTACGTTTATCATTATAATTTAGATAGCAATTTTTTACAGATCTGCAGGTCGAAGGAGTATCAAAATTTTAATGGAGATACTGACTTTCTCTCAAGGAATTTTATCTACTTACTTACTTCAACTTAATTACCTCTCTATTATTACCCTTATAAATTTAGTTCCTTTTATGAATCGTTCATTTTGGATAAACTTTAAAGGCATTCATTTAGTTACTTTCTCATAAATTGCATAGTTTAGATCAGTTAATTCTAACTGCTTTATTTCGTAAACTTTCGTTAAATTTACTTGATTATTGTATCTTAGCTTCCATGATTAGAAAGACAGCTATGTACTCTAAAATTTTTCTACTCTAAAAATTTCCAAAAATTAATCTTTCCGTTTATTTAAAATCCCCAGCTGTCGATAAATAAGGTGGCAGATCTATTTTTGTTTTTTTAACTCTTCTGTTTAGTATTTTATTACTGTATTACCTCTTGAAGGCTTTTTTAGCTTAAGTTTTTTGAAGAAAAAATTATTCATTTTTGATTCTTTTATTAATAAAACTGCTTCCATTTCAAAGATCAATAGTATTTTAATCTGCTTGTTGAGATTAAGATTTAGTCTTATTTGAGTACCTTTATTTTTAGAAGCTTTTTCAGAAATATCAAATGGATTTATTTATATTTCATTGACTCTTCTTTATACTTTAGAACTGTTATTTCGTTCTCATCTTTTGTCAGTCATTTCTGTTCCTCAACTGTGATAATTATAAAGCTTTGATATGGACTGAGTTTTATAAATCCTAATAATTTTTTTCTTAAGAAGTTCGAGGTGAGATGAAGGTTTTCGTAGATGAAATAGATATTAGCTTACTTGTATGAGATTACGAATAATTCTGAAAATCTCTATAAAGTAACCCTCATATTCTATTTTAGAGATTTAGCATTTTAAAAACTACTAGTAAACACACTTTAAGGTATTTAAATTTCTTCAGACGAGCTTTTTTAATAACTTTTTATTTTATTTTCCTCACCTTAGAGCTTAACTATCTATCTAATCTGCTAACTTGAATTTAAATTTTTTTCTTATTCATCTACATAAATACATTCTGAGGTTTCTTTCCTTCCATGTTATTTTATAATAATCCCTCTATATTTATTCTTTAACTAGCTGCTTTAATGCTTTACTTTTATTTGGCTACTTTTATTTTTTTAATCTAGTGGCGCTTAAATTTCTTTTTTCTATTCTTTTAGCTTTATTATCTATTCTAAGTTTTGGTTTACCTTACGATTAAAGTATTTTTTTGCAAGTCTATCTTTTCAAGACTAGTTAAGCTATACAATTAAGCAAAAATACATTTTAAGACTCTATTCAAATAGTTTAAGGAAATATTGATTTCTGATTACTCCAAGAGATCAGCATTTTGAGAAACTTGCTTGATTTAGTTATGACTAGCTACCAGCTTTATCAGCTACTTGAAGTTGATAAATGAGAAGTCTTTTATATGATATTACTTAAGTTAAGATTCTATAATTATAGGAATTAGGATTATTTTATATCTTTCCCTGATATTCTGTAATGGGATAGTTCTAAAGTCGTTATTTACTGGAGGTCAAATCAATTTTCATTAACTATTTTTTTAGTCACTATCCAAGTTTAGACGCACAAAGTATGGTATATTATCTAGTCGATTTACCTCTTTAAGTAGATTTTCCTTCGCATATAGGTTAGTCAAATTTATAATCCTTTCCTAGAACTCTAGATGACTTATCTTATTCTAGTCTACGATTGGAACTTTAAGACTTCACGTCTTAGCCAGTAAAAACATAGACAGTTAATTTCCTGTTATATTCAAAATTTCTAGATAATAAGCCTTGACATAACTAGGGTATGACTTCTTTACTTCTTTATCGATGTAGCTTCTATCAAGTAGTTGTAATTGGCTAAAATTTTTGAAAAAGTCTATTTAATCATCGCTCAGAAGTTATAGCCAAGATACAGTTCTTTCAATTTTAAAAACTATAGAATTCATCTAAAGAGGTTAGTCTATTATAGCTCATAGCTAGTTTAATAAGCAAGTCTGAAATAAAACTCATTTGAGGATCAAAAGTTAAAATTTAGTTTTTAGTGGGAGGATCTTTATACCTAAAGAAATCCTGAGAGTAGCAGAAGAAATCTTGTTACAATCTAAAGAAAAGTTCTCTAATGCCACTAGGAAACGAATGAATAGTGTGCTTATATTAATTAGATCTTTAGTTAAATACTCTTTAATAATGAATAAAAATAAGAAATAGGAATCTGAAGATTAATTTAAAGACATAATTAAGAAACTAAAATAAAGCAAAATAGTAAGTAAAGAAGCATTCTAAAAGCATTTATGATAATTAATTAAATAATTAAAGTATAGAATTTACTAATTTAAACATATTCGCTAGTTATAATAAAAATATTGTTATTATTTCACTTATAATTTTAAATCAAAGTTATCAATTTATAAAATTAACTCACAGTACTTCCTTATTGTCCTTCAACAAGGTTTTTCAATATTTTTGCTTTAAATCAAAACTTGATTTTTTATTTTTATGCTTCAATTATTTTAAAGCAATTCTGTATATTTTTTCTTAAGCTTAAAATTTATTTTCCTAGATGATTTAAGTTACTTAACTTCAGTAGATGCTTATTATTTAATTAACTCAAATCTTTTAATGATAGATTTTTATTATGGTCGTTTCAATTTTAATATTATAATAATATATCACTTCCAACCAAACTATCTTCGTTTTAACTACTTATACTAGTTCTTTCTTAATTTGATTTAGTAGATTTAGAGCATCATATGATTGGAGTTTTTTTATATGAACTCAGGAAATTTAAGTTTGGATATTTTTTAATTATTACAATCCTGCTAAATTTTTCTTTAAGTTCTTGAATTCTTTAATCTTCCATTCTAGCATATTTCATAGCTATAAATATTTGGTTAGATTATTAATTTCATCAAGTTTACTTAAGAAAGAATGAATTACTTTCTTATCATCTCTTGCATAGAGATTATTTTATTCAATTTCCATGTTATGCTATCATATGCTAACCTTTTGAACTTTTCTTATTGATTAACTTTTAAAATAATTTTCAATTTTCGTAGGTTTTTTTGTTCTAAAAGACAGTTCTTGGAATCATATTTTTGAGCTTTCATTTTATTGAATAGTTACCTTAAGATTAAAACTAAGTATGTTTAGGTTCTCTTTACTTACAATACAGAGTAATACATATAAAGCTTCAAACTTAAATATTTAGCTTATCCATTCTTAAAACATATAAAAATCAAGTGTTTTCTCTTCGTTCGTGAATTCCCTTAAGGTGAAAATAGAATTACAATTTTTTAACCATTCTCCTTAACTTCTGAAACATTAATTATGATAGTTTCTAGATTTTCATGGTTTGCTTAGATTATTGATGTTTTTATTAAATGTACTCTGAATGTTTCTTTGCTAACTAGCGTTTTTTAGTTCTCTGAGTTTCAATAAAATCCTTATATTTTTAAATTTTATTAAATAATATAAAATGGCTTCTAAGAAATAACAGAACTTTGAGCAAAACATTTAAGCAGGAAAATTCTCTAAAAATAAAAAAGCGAAATAATTACAATGAGTGAGAGTGAGAAATATGATTGATATGAAGAACATTAGCCACTTGGAAATCCAGAATTAAAAAAATCTTCCAACATAAACTCAAATAGAAATATCATCTAAGTTATTAAAAGAGCTTATGTTCAAAAATAGATACCTCACTGATAAAGTAGAAAAATTATAAAACTAATAAACTCTTTGCTTGAGAAACAGTAATAATCAACATAAGAAATAGAAAACAAACTGGAACAAAGAATTTTTAAATTAAAAAATAAATTCAGGTAACGCCATTTTCGTTTTAACAGAATTAATTAGATCCTATAGAAATAGAAAATGAAGCCTCAAATTAAAATAAACAGTAAACGTTTATTTAAAATAACTAGTAAATTTAAATTAAGTAAATGTTACAGGAATAATAGTTTAAAAGAAGAATAAAATGCTACGTATGCAATAAATAGCACCAATAAAAATACTGTTACTAACTAAGCGAAATTTAAAGAAAGAATAATAAGATATTTTTAGAAAACTTTTTAGGATATATCTAACATAAAGCGGAAAAAATTATAGAAAAAAATTCTTAATTCAAATCTCTTGGAGAAATAATTAAGAACGCTATTTGCAAGAATATAACTATTCAGAATATTAAAGGATGCTGCACTAATGTAGTGCTATACCACCTGACTAAGCCTAGTAGGAATTCAAGACAAACTAATGGAGAAAAGCTGATAAATTAGGTCATATAGCTGACTACTAAGGCTTTAAAAAAGCTTTTTACTTTTAACTTTTTACATATAAAATAATTACACCTTAAAGATAACAATATCCAAGAAAATAAAATAATAAATATAAATTTATTTTTAACATTTGCAAAACTAAAATCTTTAATTCAACAAGTAGTCAAAGAGCTTACAAATAAAATATGTGTTCAAGTTAGCAAATTCATTAACTGTAAAAAGAAAGCAATGTATTAAATTAAGATATCCTAAGTATACCCTCTGAACGACAAATATACTATCAAACAGACCGAATAAATATTATAAAGAATAAATTCTGAAAAGAACTAGGAAATGTAAAATAAGATGAATTATGATCCCATGAATGTAGAGACAGAAAGAGAAGAAATAAATTAAGCATTAAATTATACATACAAAAGACCGATAATAAAGAGCTGATACTACAAAAATTAAGACCACAAGGTAAGAAACTGTTGAAAGATTTAGGAATAAAGAAAAGCAAAAGAACTAAAAACTTGAAATAAAATATTTCGAATATACTGCATAAAAGAAGCAAAATTGTATAGAAGGAAAGAACAATAAATCATATAAACAATACCTCAAAAAATAATGGAAGTATGAGAATGGAACAAAAGATAATGAGAATTTAGCGTAAGAAAGAATATGTGGACAATTCTCTAAGGAAGTAAAAGAAAGCAAGAAACAATAAAAGTCTATTCTGAAGAAGATTATTATTAAGAATTAACTCATTTCATAAACTAACATGTGACTAACCAAATAAAGGCAAATTCACTTTAATAAATTATGTAATGTTATATTACTCAAGTTTCAATTCTTCTATTAGTGAATTTTAATACTATCATAATTTTATTGCTTAAGCTCTTTATTATTGGATTTAATTTTAGCAATTCGTTATTTTTAAATTTCTGTTTTACAGATAGTATAATTTCAAAGTCTTTTTTATAGCAAGTGAATGAAATATTTTAGTTATTCACTTGAACTTTATTCGTTAAAACTTTTAAATTCACCAATTTTCATTTTTCTTTTAGGAATCAACTACAATTAAGGACTCTTTTCTCAGATTGATTATTTTTAATTTCCAATAATTAGCCTCTAATTCCAGAGATCAACACTAATATAATTTTTTAGTTTTGACTACCCTAATAATATTGTTTATTACCATTAAATATTAAATTTTCTGATGTTTGTTAATTTAACTTTAATGAAATAAATTTTTGAAGCTAATATAAATCAAAACTTATTAACTTCAAATTATGCCATTAAGAAATGCTTTATTTTTCTTGAAAATATCTTCATTATTAAGATTATAAATAATACTTTTATGTTAAATAAATAATTTTATTATTTCAAATTTCATAGTGTTTTTTTGTAAAATATTTTACCAGATTTTTATTATTTATTCTGTTTTTGAAAAAATGGTTATTATTTTATATTAAACTATTAATCCAAAATTTAATTTTTTGGTACTTCTAAGCTTATTTTTCATTGGATTGGCTAAAAAAGCATCTTGATTTTAAAAATTAAAAAATAAAAATTCTTTAATTTACTTTTTCCTTCTTTGACATGAAAAAATTCTAAAATTTTTTGCAGTAAAAAAATTTGCTTAAGCTAGAATAAAGATACATTTGATTGCAACTAACAGAAACTTTTAAGTTTAAAAATTTAATAATTAAATGCTAGCTCTATTTTTTCTTATTACTTTTTGGTATATTATTTAAGAATCCATTTATTCTTAAAAATTACTTTTTCTACTTAAAGTGTTAAGCATTTTTTATAATTTTTTAATCGTTTTATTTTTCTTTCTTTTATTTACAAATGCCATTTACTTTTTTTTTAGAACATAAATTATCTTTGCAAATATTTTTTTATTATTAAAATAGACAAATAATAAAATTTTGGAAAATAAAAAAAAAAGTTTTATTTATGATTATAAAATTCTTAAATTTCTTTATTTAAGCTTAGAAAAAATTCTCAAATATAAAAATAGCATATAAATTTAAAACTGACTAAAATCACATTTATATATTTAATATAAGAATAAAATAAATACCAAATCTTTAGAAAGTGTTATAAAAATATTAAAAATGTCAATACACAAGAAAAAAGCAAAATAATTTTTAAAGTTTATACTAGATAAATTTTAACAAAATTAAATACAATTTTTGTCATAATTTTTTGAGTTTTATTGTAAGCAGAAAATAATTTTAAAATAGTAGCTTAACTTATAAATTTATTTTCACCTAGATTTAAACATATTAAAATATTTTTTATTAATGATTTTTATTATAATATTTTTTAATTAATAAAACAACTTTTTTCTAATGAATTTTAAATGTTTCTTATAATGTTTTATTTTATAATTAAGAATATTTAATAGATCAGTAAAAATATTACAACTTTTTATTTACCTTTTTTCTATATTCTTTCATTAAAGAATTTTTATTAAATCAATGGACTTTAGTCAAATTAATGTTTTTAGCATTCTTCAATTTTTTCCCTAAAATATTTTTATAATTATGTGATTTAATTTGCTTAAAATAAGCTGATATTTATAAATATGATTTATAATAAAAAAATAAATCTGAAAAGTTATGTTATTAAAGTGAAATTATTATGTTTTTAGCTAATTTTGAAAATGTTTTATTTATAATTAAAAAATATCAATATTTAAAAGAAAATTAAAATAGCTTTGTTTTTTCATCTTATAACATTTTAAACTTAGACTTTGCTTATCACTCACCAGTTAAATGCTTTACTAATTTTTATATTTAAAAGATTTATTTTTGTTTATTTTTAAATCTAATTAGAAAATTCATTATAGTTAGCATTTAATAAATTATTAAATATCTAAATTTTTATTTATTCAAGTTAGTTAAAATTAAAAATTATTATATTTATTTGAAAGCAAAATTTAGATTAATTTTATATTATAAAGTTAACCTTTCTTACAAAACCTATTTATTAATATTTTTTTAAGTTTAAAATATACATTTACATGCTTTTTAAAAAAATTTAATGATTCTTTAATTTTTTATCTATTTGCTTAATTTTAGTTTAATATATTTAAATATTCCTTTTGCTACTTCAATCATTGTATTTTTTTTGGTGAATATCCATTCTGCTTTTCATTCCCTTTATCTCCTTTATAATATTTCTACTTATTTTATGTAATCTCTTTATTATATACTTTTTTATTTTACTTCTTTTTCTTCTTAAATTTTAATTTTCGCACTTTTTAATATATTTTCTTACCTCATTGCATTATCTCATTTAAAAATTTATTTTTGTTTCTAAATTCGTTCTCTATTCTGCTTCTTATTTCTAGCGTTATCTTTTTATCTCTTCTAGTACACATATTCCATCTACTCTTTCTCCTCTCCTTATTCATAATTAACTATTCTTCTTCTACTTTCTTATTTTAGTATTTTTCCAGTAACCAGATTTACATAAAATAACTCCATATGCATAAAGAAACTTAAATTATTGAATATATATAGTCCTCATTGGTGCACAGCTCTTTTTAAGTTTAATTTTTTTGTTTATTCAAATTCCTTCTACTCTCACATATTGGCACACTTTAGTCATCCTTGTCTTCAATTAGAATGGATTTGAAAGCAGCCTAAAGAGACTTTTCTACCATCCTTTAACATTTTTTAATCCAATACTTCTTGTTATAGTCCTCTCTTGGCTTCTCCAAGAGATTTAAATATCTTGGTGTGAGGATTACTATTGCTTATTTAGATCTAACTAGATATAAATATCATTATATATATAATTTCTTTGCTTTTTATATTAATAAAATAAAAAATTTCTTGCAAAAAGTCTCTTCTAAATAGGATACATCCTAATCAAATTATAATTAGCAAAACTTACTCTAAGAACTCAAAGCTATGTAATAGGAGAATTTTAAACTTTTAAGAAATGCATAAGAGTTTGAAGGAAAAAAAGGATACCTAAAGTCTAGCACATAAATACTAAAAGATGAAAATCTCCAAGAGTCAATCTGAGAATTGAGCAAATAAAATCCAAATTCAATCAATTAACGGAATTTACTGAAAGCTTATTTGAAAAAATACAGCAATAAATGCCTCCATAGATGTGAAACGGAATCCTCAACCAGCAAAAATTCCTATAGTAAAGAATAGAAAGTAAAGCTGGCATTGCAGGAAATATGGACACATTTTAAGATATTGCTGAAAATTCTAATAAAAATAAAAAATCGATAGCTTTAAGTTATGAAAATCCATAAGTAATCTATACTGCATTCCAGAAGGTTTATTATACAGAAAAAAGGTGTACATAAGAAATGAACTCTTGTAGGAATTGAATTTGCTAAAAAAAGAAGAAATTTGAATATGTTTGGATTCAGGAAACGCTTATATATAATTTCTAATTATTTTTACTTTGAATAATCAAATATAAAACCGAAAGAAATAGTACAAGAAGTCAAACTCTATGATATTATATTAGCTAATTGCATTTTTCGGATTTTTTCGCGAGGTAATGTACCTTTTTAAATATTTCGAGAAGATGAGGCTTTGAGTAGCTAAATCTTTCGTAATGTCTAGATTGCAGAGTTGATGATAGTTTGGCACTGCCTGAAGATTAAGCGGAGAAGATAAATCCTCAAGCATAGCTTCATGTAATAAAATAATGGTTTGTACTTACTGACTTCTATAAAGCCAAAATAATGAGCTTTTTAGCATATTTAATAATTTAATAAAGTAATTTGTACTTCTATATGTTAAATTTTAGTTACTATTATAATATTTAAGAAAAAGCTTTTGCATTAATATATTGAAAGTGATTTAGTTTTTAGTTTTTAATTAGAAAAGATTTTAGATTTTTAAACTATAAATATAAATATTTTTATTAATTAGCATGTTATTAATTATTTCTTATGAGCAATATCTTTTCTTATTATTAGGTTAAATTTTGGCTCTTTTTAAATGTTTATAATAATAAAAAAGATACATATTTTTATATTATTGATACTTAAATTAAGTTTATTGCTAGTAGAATAAATTTATTCATTCAAGCATATGAATATTTTTATGGTAAAGAAGCTGAAAAATATTAATTTAATAGTCATGATTGGAAATATAATAGGTTTTAATAATGTAGCAGATTCTACTAATTAATATCATATCTTAAATAATAAAACTATTTTATTTAAAAATGCAATTTAATGGAAAAATTACTTATATGAATAAACTTATATAAGAAAGTGTGCCATATAAGCATAATAATAAGTAATTATAGTGGATCTATTATTACTGCCTTCTCTGCAGTAAGATTTAAATTAGTTTATTAATTCATAATTATTCATAAAATTAACTTTAGAAATTTTAAAAATTGGATGTCACCAGAAGAGGAGAAGAGGGCCAGAAAGGCTTCCAACCAGCTACCTCTTGCAACCAATCCACCTAAGAAAGCAGGCAAGCATTAACATTCTTCAGAGTCCACTTAAATCCCACCTAAGAAACTAAAAAACTAACGAGTAAGGATAATAAGTAAGGAGATTCACAACCAACGAGGAATTGAGAGACCTCACTAAAAACAAATCTGCAGCATGGACTAAAATCAGACTCTTAAACTAATCTTCAGGCTAATAGAGACTATAACAGAGCTTGAAGAAGAAACGCACAAAATAAGACAAAATCTCATTGCTAACGGAGAAGAAGATGAGATGCACATGGTCGACAGAAGAGCCAAGGCAGGCGTCTTCGAATAAGTTCAAGAACTTGAAAATGACATCTGAACATTGAGGTAGCAAGACGAAAAGAACTGGGCCAAGCTAGACGAGAGGCTAGAAAGAATCGAAAAAATAGCAGAAGAAAAAAATGACAGTCTCACAACAAGATTCAATTGATATAGAATAAATTAAAGTAAAAAGACCCAAGAAAATTAAAAAGAAGTGCTACATCTACTGCAGCACGAAGCACTTATGAAGAAAATGTTGTGAATAAAAATAAATAAAGAAAAAATTGTGAAACGACATTTGGAAGAAAAAGACGACCTTCATACCCTCAAGTGACGGAAAGTTGTGGAGGAAAAAAGAAAAAAGCACCATGTAAGACACTAAGTAAATAAGACTGCAATTAAACTTAAGACAGGAACCAAGAATATTTAGGAATGTCAAGCTTTATGATAAACTTTATAAATTTGTAAAGCTGGAAGGCGAACATATTTGAATTAAACTTATTTTTATGAATAAAAATTAAATGGAGTCTTAAAATCTTGTTCCCGGCTTTTTCTTGAGCAAAGAAGAGAAAAAAGCTTTAGAGCCAAAGCAGGCATAAAAAAAGTATCAAAAGTCTTCTTCTCCCCACTTACAAAACTAATAAAGAACCTAATAACTATAATAAACACCTCCTAAAGTAATAAAAAGAAAGGAATCTAATATAATAACAGGAAAATAACTTCCATCAAAGATAATTAAAAAAGAAATCAATATTTAATAGTTAGTATTTGAAATATCCAATCTCTAGGAAGAGATTAAAGTGCTTAAGTAGGAAAATTAAGAACTAAGAAACTTATTATCGATTGGATAAGATAACTTAGAGATTAGAATTATTAATTAAGAAAGGGAACTCCAAGCATATTGGAACATTTAAATTGAACATAGATAAGAAACAGAAAGGGTTGAAAATATCGTATAAAAACAAGAGTTGGAGTTTATTAAGAAAAAGAATATTAGCACAAACATAACTAATTAGACAAATTAGATGGAGATAGAATAAAAAGAGGTTATAAATCGAAAACCAATCAGATAAGTAAGGAAGAAATGCTACTACTGTAAGATTAAGTGATATTTGTATAAGAATTGCTAAAAATTTTATAATTTAAAGAAAAAATTTTGGCGTAAAGAATAAGAAAAATACACGAGGCTCTATTGCAACTAGCATGGAGATAATTACAGAAGAAAATGATGTGAAGTACTTTTTGAAATAATAAGAACAAGAAATCAAAGAAACTGAGAATACCTTAGTGAAGATAATTTAATTAGAAAATCAAGAATGATTAGAAGTGTTGGTGATAAAACAACTTATTTTAAACAGTGTCCAGATTGGCACTGTTGAACATTTTAATTTAATTATATACTTATTTTTAGAAATATATTTAAATATTAAAATTAATTTATGTTGAAATTCATTAGTAAAAAGAGTTTATTATTTTATTTCTATAATGGATATTAATTTAAATTCTAATGCAAAAATAGAATCTTCATCTATATAGATCCAAAATTAAATTGGTTCAGGTGGATATGGAATAGTGTATAAAGGAAAGTGAAATGGAGTAACCCCTGTAGCTATTAAGAAGTTTTATTAAAGTACCTTAGATGAAGATATTGAAAGTAAATTCCTAAAAGAAGTACAAATCATGCAAGACTTAAGACACCCAAACATAATAAGTTTTTATGGATATTGTACTAATCCTACTGGAATTGTAATTGAACTTATGTCATAATCTCTATCTTAACTTCTCCATAGTAAATAAGAAATAAGTCTAGACTTAAAATTATAAATTGCACTAGAAGTAGCAGCTGGTTTGCTTTATTTGCATTAAAACAATATAATCCATAGAGATCTAAAAAGTGCAAACATTCTTCTCAATTAAGAGAAAAAGGCAAAGATTTGTGATTTTGGACTAGCAAAAGTTAAATCACTTTCTTAGTCATAAATTACAGATAAATAAGTTGGAACGATAAGATGAATGGCTCCTGAAATATTTGGAATGAAACCTAAGTATAGCAGGTAGTCGGATATATATGCATATGGGATTGTTTTATGAGAATTAGTTACAAGAAAAATACCATTTGAAGATGTGGAAAGAGGAGAGCTAAGAGAAGGGATAAAAAGAGGAGAAAGGCCAGATATTCCTTAGAAATGTGTACTAGAAGAGATAATAAAAGGGTGTTGGAGGCAAGAAGCAAAATAGAGAATGAGTTTAGAAACGATTATATAAAATTTAAATAAGATAATAAAAGCGAGAAAATAAGAAATAGATGAGAGTAATGAGCAGATAAGAAAAATAGAAGAAGAAAAGTAAGTAAAAAACTAAGAATAGCCTAAGATAGTATAAAAATATGAGTCTGAATATGAAGGAGAGAAAAAAAATGGAAAAAAACATGGATATGGAGTGGAAAAGTTTAAAAAAGGTGATAGATATGTCGGATAATGAAAAAAAGACTTGAAATAAGGAAAAGGAACTTATTTTTTTGCAGATGGTTCTTTGTTTGAAGGAAATTTTCTTAAGGATAAAAGGCATGGTTAAGGAAAATAAAATTATATTGATGGATCTTGATATGAAGGATAATGAATAGAAAATCTGAAATAAGGAAAAGGGATTTTATATTTTGCAGACGGATCTAAATATGAGGGTGAATGATTTTAAAATAAAAGACATGGTTAAGGAATGGAAAATTATATAGATGGATCTTGATATGAAGGATAATGAGTAGAAGATATGAAATAAGGAAAAGGAAATTATTGTTATGTTAATGGAACTATATATGAGGGGGAATGGTTCAAAAATAAAATGCATGGATATGGAGTTCAAAAATATAGAGATGGAGTTCGGTATGAAGGATCATTTGTTGCAAGTCTTAAATAAGGAAAAGGAACTTATTATTATGCAAATGGATCTGTGTATGAAGGAGATTTTTTCAAAGATAATATACATGGTTTTGGAGTATGTAGATATAAAAATGGAACTAAATATGTAGGATAATTTCAAGAAAATCTGAGGTAAGGAAAAGGTAAATATTATTTAATTGATGGATCTATGTATGAGGGTGAATGATTTAAAGGTAAAAGACATGGCTTTGGAGTTGAAAAGTACAGTAATGGAGATCGATATGAAGGATAATATGTTGAAGGTCTAAAATAAGGAAAAGGAACTTATATCTATAAAAATAAAATATCTGAAAAACAAACTTGGAAAAAAGGCAAAAAAATAAGTTGATTTAATATTTTTTAAATTAACTATATAAAGATAATTTTAAATTTGATTTTAAACATGAATATAAATTTAGTTTTTAAGTTTTAGATATCAATATATTATGAATTTTTTAAATAAAATATAAGATTTATATTTTTAACATTTTTATTAAAAATTTAAGTAAATATGTAATTTTTATTACTAATGGTTTAAGATAATAATTATCTATTAAATCTTTAAATACATATTATTTTATTATATATTTTTTTAAAACGCCATAGTTGTTCGAAGGTGAACAACAAGGTCGTCTTCATCAGAGGTTGGGGAAGTTAAGTACCCATAATCGACTTTAAGTCTTCCTCGGCTTTGGTTTGGCCTCGAGACATAAGATTCTTAGACCTTCGGCACTGGCTTAATTTGGATTTAATTCTGGAACGAAAAAGAAATAATATTGCAGGCTTCATCAGAGGTGGGGAATTTAAGTACCCATAATTGACACATGTCGTCCTCTGCTTTGGTGATGCAATGAGACACAATCCTACCATGTCCTTGGACCTCCAGCAAGTATTAAAAATTACGATTATTCTAAAATTATATCAGTATTGAACAAGGTTTATCAGTATCTGATAATTTTATTAGTAAGAAACATTCTTGTCAGTATGAAACATTTTTTTTAAAGAGCTGCGCACCAACGAGAGTGCTACGCGCTCTATAATCAAATTTATTTATAAAAAAGCTAAATTTACTAATATTAAGAATTTTATAGATAAATTTATTACTTTTTACAATATAATTTATTTTAGCAAAATTACAATATAAAAATATTTGACTTCAGTGTCTTCACCTTTAAAAATATGCTGATTTTTGAATTTATATAGTAAAAAACTAAAAATATTTTTCCTTTGCTTTTTTTGTTTTCTTAAACCTTTGCTTTTATCTTCTACTTTTCAATATCATTATTTCATTATCACATAAAAAATTATTTTAATCGAGCTTGAGCTTACATCTTTTCAATACCATTCTCTTTAGACAACTTACTCTTTAAATCCTAGAGCATTAAGTTTCAACTTAAACTAGGAAATAGAAACTTAAAGACCTTTAAAACTTGCAAATACAATTATTTGAAATATAAATTTAATTTGCTTTAAACTAAAGGAGTTTATTAAATTCTTTAGTTGTAAGAATTGCTTCTTTCTATTATATATGTTAGTTAATCCCTTTTTTTGATATTGTCTTTATCTCTTCATTTTTTCTATTATTCTTATTTCTACTCATCTTTAACTTGTTTCTTTTTTGCTTTCTCCATTTCTGGATTCTAAATTCTTCTTGTTATTAGCTTCTTGTGAAATATTTGTATTTATAAGTCTAAATAATCCAATTTAAACCTTGAAAATGATTTTATAGATTATTGATCTTATAGTATGAGAAGCATTAAGTCATAACTCCCGATATTTTCTATAGTCAATCCCTTTTTCTAAATAGTATATAAATTAAAAGATCTGCTATAATGTCTCATACTCTCCACATATATAATACGGATTATCAATAGGATAGTTATCATTTTAAAGTTACTTCTGAAAATTATATGATTAGGCTCCAAGTTTGTAGTTACTGATAATTTTTCGTCTAAACTATTTGCTTAATTTCGTATAATTAATTTGTGGAAATTGTTAAAAATTTATCAAATTGCTCAGTATATATTTTAGCTGTTTTCATTCTCTTAAATATTTAGTAGCAGCATTATATAAATATTGCTGTATTTTGTCTCTTATATGTTTAGCAAAAGTTTTACGATTAGTATTATTTTAATAATTCTGCAGTCGATATTGTAAAGGTATGATAATTGCTTCACTTAATCATAGTAAAAAAGTCCTTTTTTGCAGATATTAATGAAAAGAGAGCTTATTGTTGACTTTGGAAAATCAATATTTTCTTATTTCATTTTAACGTAGAATTCGAAGAATTTTATAGCAATAATGTGATTAAAAGGTAATCAATTCAGGTGTATATAGCATGATTCATTAAATGTTGAAGTTGCTGCTTAAAAAGCTTTTCTTTAAATCAATCTCATGCTTGACTCAATTCTGTTCAGAACTCCAGCTACTCCTTTTTAAATACTTCATGGTACAAAGTCTCCTCCATATTCTGTTTTAGGTAATGTAAAAAGTCTATATTAAGTTTTAAAACGTCAAAGGTATCTAGAAGTAAATTGAAAGTAATATTTGAATAATTCTATTGGATTTCCTAAACTTCAATTTAAGCCTAGAACTTGCTTCAGTAAGACTACAAAAGAGGTATTTTCATAATATAATCCTAGAATTGAAAGGAGATATTAAAAAACTTTCTAGCAGTTAATTTATAAATAAAGAGGAAACTCTAAGTCATTTTGCTATTCTCAAATAAAACCCTATTAGCAATCTAAAGAGATTTCAATATAAAGCAATTTGGAAATAAAAATTAAAGGTTGAAATTAAATCTTCAAGTAATAAATTAAATTTTTTTAAACAATAAAAATCATTTGTTTGATTAATAGAATATCTATTATCTTAAAAAAATTAATTAATAATCATAATCTTTTATCGCTCTAAGCGATCTAATGTTCATTGAATCTTAATTCCAGCTTAAATGAAGAACTAAAAAAATTAAGAGATACTATCACCACAAGAAAATAGAACACTCAGTTAGAAACTTAAGATTTTTCGAATATAAGAAAAGGCTTGCAAAAATATATTAGAGTGTTTATCTACGCAGAGATTTTTGTGTTAAATGACAAAATAGAGAAGAAAGAAACCTGCTCGTAGCTGCCACTATTTTTTGCGTGGTTTGGTTCCACGGTCTTTTTTATTGAGAAGACAACTCTCATGAACAGATTCTGTGCTAAAATTCTAAAATAATTTTCTTTTATAGATTCCTTCATTTGTCACACAAAGCCTTGATAAAATTCCTAATGTTTTTTATTCTTCAATTTTTGGTTTGGTCTAAAATCTTTTACATCTTCTTAGAATATGTCATTATGATCTAAAATATTTTAATTTTTTTCTTCTATTTTATTTTGAGTTCTTATATTCAAATTTTTTTCAATGTTTTTAATTCTTGTGTTCATTTAATTTTTTTCTTTACTATTTTCTTATTCTGTTACTTTTTCAAGGATTGAGAGATTATTAATTTATTTTGAGGATCTTCAATCTGCATTGAA
This sequence comes from Loxodes magnus, assembly GCA_946699065.1. Taxonomy (NCBI): domain Eukaryota; phylum Ciliophora; class Karyorelictea; order Loxodida; family Loxodidae; genus Loxodes; species Loxodes magnus. The sequence goes on from CAMPDV010001551.1 coordinate 99,580, forward strand.
ACAACTTATGCTGGAGGTAGTTAAGATTAGGACCAAATTTATTATCTTGTGATTTATTTATTATTTACTAATATAGTCTTGAGTTAATCTATTTCAAGGTAGAGTTGCTCGTAGTTAGTAAGAATTTTTCGAATTTAATTTGTCAGATTATTGATATTTTCTTCTTGTTTGATTATAACATTATTTAATTTTTCACCTTATTCCTTTTCCATTCAAGAAGTTTCTGGGTCAACCATGCACTTTCCCTAGGAAGGAGATGAGGAGCTTGATTATTCAAAGGTCTACTTTTTCTACTTTTAAATTAGATTGGCTTTTTTTCTAGCCTTCATAATTTCGACCATGATTGGAAGTTTTATAGCCTGGTTCCTTTACTTTGAGCCTTAACCTTCCTGCTCTACTCCCTCTTTAAGAGAATTCTATATTTAATAGCTTTAATTTTGATTATTTTTACTACTATTAAGTAACTTTAATAGAAAAATAAAGTACTTCTAATAAAAAAGATTCAATGAAATTAATTAAAAACAGTAAATATGCTTAAAAATGTTTAATTTATAAAATTTAATATAAAGCTCTTAAATTTTTCTTTTCAGTAATGATTTATAAATAATAGTGATATAAATTAATAAAGGAGCATGGTACCACCATTAATAGAATCACCATTATTAATGAGTCAGTGTTTATAAAATGTTCGCAGTTCAAACTTGCTTGGATCTTCATTGTCATGAGTCTTGATTATTTTAAAATTGCTTTTCTTAATTTATTCTATTAGGTACATTCCTCATCATTTTATTTTGAACTAGTTAATTGCTTATTGATATAGGGAACTACCTTGCTTACCTTTAATATTTTTTCCTGTAAAAAAACTTTCTTAATTGCAATAAATCCTGGTTATACATTACCATTACAGTATAAATTTAAATTCGAAGTATTAAGTTAAACCTGAAATGTAATTTGTAATCATTCAAAAAGAAAATATTCAATTTTACAATAGTCTAAAATTTCAAGTCCTGTGATCGGCAAACAATTTTATTAGCATTTAAGTTTATTATTATTAGCTACTAAAATATTTCAGATAGTTTAGATACTTTTTTATTTTTAGTTCAAAGTGATTTATAGATTTCTATGGAAGAAAAATAGAAAAAGAGTGAAGAAAGAGGTAGTTAAGTTTAGGAATGTGCTTAGATTATTTTTCTAAGATTTCAAAGAAACAAAATTGTCTATAAGCAAACCTTTGGTTCTAATTAGACGCTTCTTTTAAGTTTTATACTTTTGGTTATAATTATATAATCTCTAACTTATTTAATAATTAAAGCTATTAATTCACTAATCCCTTCATAGTTAGCTATAACCCTTTTATTTATAATACTGACTAACTTTATTTTTATGGTTTAGAGTATAAAATGCAGGAAGGATATAGCTTCTTATTTATTAAATTGGAAAATAAAGGATTGATTATTTAGGTTATAGTTTAGTAGTAATAGATGTAAATTACCTATCTAACTTGTTAGCTTAAGAGTAAGTTAAAGCTTAACTCTTTAATACACTTCTCTATTTTAGTCTAACTTAAGCAAGCTAAAAAATGGTTTAATGCTATTTATTTGTAAATAATGAAATTAGTTATTTATAGGTTAAAAGATAGGAAATACTGAGCAAATAAGGTTTATCGATATTAAAAAGGACTAAAGTTAAATAGTTAGCTAGAAGATATAAGTAATTTGAAAGGTGATAAGTAGAAATAATTAGAACTATAGGATTCTAGAGATATGAATAAGTATGAGTTGATTAGAGAAATATTTGGAAGTGAAATAAGAATATTAGGATATAGTATATCCTAATACTAGTAATACTTAAGAAATTAACTTCATAAGCAAATTATGATAAATAGGCTACTATTAATAAATCCCTAATTAGTTATAAAACAGTAAAGATGAGAATTAGAACTCTCATATTATTATCTTAAAATTAGTCTAGGAAAATAAGATTCTATTTTCATTAACATTCTTAAAGAAAGATCCAATTCATTAAGAAATGGCCAAAATTATTAGAAGAAGCTACAAAGTAAAATCCACATAAAGTTTATCAATTTGGCTAAAGCATTTGATATTATAATCTTTCAACATAACTCATTAAATATTTCTAAAGCTTAGTAAATAAAAAAAAATAAGGTTAAGGAATGTAAAAAGGGATATCACATATAAAATGACTGCTTTTATTAATTAGTCAATTAAGGTTTAAAACTAAATTCATATATTTTCTAGATTTAACTGATTTAATATCTCTAATATTTAAGATAAAAGTACTTTGAATTATCTATCTTATCTCAAAAGTGAATAAATTGAAAAATTAAACTAAAGTATAAAATTCCTTATCATTGGGTAACCCTACTTTAATAATTTGCTATTGTATAAAATGTATTAATTAACCAAAGAACTCTACATTATAATTAGATGTGCCTAAGTATAAGAGATATCAATAATCTCTTAATTTGAAAGAAATCTCCAGTATAATTTTAAGAGAGATAAAAAATAGATAGAACAAGAATCAGTATATTCTTTATAAATTGCAGTTCTAAAGCTTTTTGAAAGTTCATATTTATTTTGATTTCTTTAAGCTTTTAAGTATGTTTAGTACATTTTATCATTAAAATTTAAGAATATATTAATAATTTTAAAATACCATATATGCTAATAAAGACAGAATTTTCATGTTTAAAAATGGTCACAGTGAGTCTCGAACTCACGACCTATGCGTTATTAGCACAGCGCTCTAACCAGCTGAGCTATGCGACCTTAATCTTAATAGAAAACCAAAATTTATAAATATTAACTATCTCTCCTTAAGCAATTTAAACTTTTTCCAAAATCTATATTTAAAAGCTAAAAGCTTACATAATCTTAAATAATTTACTAATGAAAATTAAAGCTCTTAGTTTAATTAAAGGTTTCTAAATTATATAATTCATTATTTATTTTTATTTCTTGTTGCTTGTTAACTATTACTTTTTAATGCTTTCGGACTTTAAGCAAATTTTATATTTGATTAATATTTCTATCATTACTTTAAATTTGCTTAAGCGTATATTCATTCTATTTATTCAAAAAGGATATGGTCAATCTAAAAGTTTCTTAAATTTAATTTTTTTTATTTTTTTGTTTAAAATATTGTAAAAATTTGCTTTCTGAAATGATTATATCCTAGCAATTAATTATGCATTTAAAGCTTATATTAAATTTATCTTATGAATAAATTTGTTGCACATAAATCTAATTTTTAAGGTCACTAAAATAAAAGTTGAGATTTAAATTTCTTTATCCAATAATTTAGTTTTACATTTAGACTTATAATTCTAATTTTCTAATTTTTTAAGTTTCTCTATTCTAATAAATATTTGATTAAAACTTTATTTTTAAACTAGAAATTTAATATTTTTACTCGATTGAAATATTTAAGAAAATGAATATCTATTTATGATTATTTACATTAGGTACTCTACTTGGATTATGATATTAATTATTTGTTATAAATAGATGCTTTAATTTGTTAATGTTAGTAGTTAATTTAAAACTAAAACTTAGTTATTTACCTTTAGATAATAATTTAATTTTAGTTTTTTAAGTTTAATATTGTTATTTCTATTTATAGTTAGTTATTACTCTTACTTTTTAGCTATTTTATTACTAAAGCTGCTTGCTTTTCCTTAGATTTATTTTAAAATTTTATTATCTATAGTAACTTATTTAGGAAGAGGCAAATATAAAGGAAATATTTAAGAAAAATTCTTAATGAAAGCAATACTCTTTCAGTAATAGGATAAAAGAGAAGATAGGTTAGTTAAAGCTTACCTGATAAGATTCTATCTGTAAGGATGAATATCCTTAAAGATTGCAATAGTAAATGTAATTAATTAAGCATTTTAATATAATTTAGTCTATTAATATAACCTTCTATAGGTATATAGACAAATAAGTAAATATAGTAAGTTCTAAAAAGGGTATTAATTAGAATGCTATACTAATGTTTAATTACACCTAAACTAATATAATAAATCAGAGGTATTATAATTTAATTATAATCTTAAGATTTAACTAACCTTATAGTTATTAGTTATAAAGCTCACTAGTAGAATAAGAATAATTTAATAATTAAATATATAAAGAGATTATATTTATAGGAATCTAACTAAAAGATTCAATTATAAGGTAAAAATAGCTTATGAGAGTCTTTGTTGTAAGATAAAAATTAAAGTTAATTTAGAATATTTAACAATTATCTAATAAATTAATACTCCCAAGCTATTTAAAATTAGTTGTATAATAGACAACTTAATAGCAAATAAATAAAAATGATAACTGAGTATAAATGAAAGGGATATATAATATAAGATATAACTACTAAGAGCTAATTATATAATTAAGATACAGTTATAGCTAAAGAGATTATAACTTTATATATTTATTGTATTAATAATTTCTAATAAAATCATTACTATCTTAATAATTAAGGAATCCTACTTTTATTTTACCTTTCATCTAAAACCAAAATTAATTAAACGATCTAATTAGTTATAATATCTAATGAACCTGATGAGTGTAAAATAAATAATTTGAAAGATGTGGGATAAATGAACAAATAATAAGAGATATAATTATCCTTACTATAAAAGAAAAATTTAATTAGAATGTATTATTTTAATAAACTTATATAGAATAACTAATAAATACTAATATGGATTTTATAACTATCTACACTTATTACATTTAAACTTATCATATTCTAAGAGAATGGTTTCACATGTTTAGCTTATGCTTTATAGAGAAGTATAAATAAACTTAGTTCTCTCAAATATTATTTTAAAGCTTTCATTTATTGTCTACTTAGTACATAATCCTATCTTCATTTATTTATCTTTGATTCTACCTTTTCTTATTATCTAGCTTTAAAATATTCTAATGCTAGACTTTTTGCTAATATTTAAGTACTCCAAAATGAAGAAACTTAGAAACATACTAAGTGCTTAATTAATAAAAATAAAGGATTAGATATATCTAAAGAATAACTCTACTAGGTAGCTCAGTTTATCCTAGTCTATTATTTTCAGTCAGAAGCTTAAAATATTCCTTAATGCTTTAAAGCTCAAAAGAAATAAAAAGTAGATGGCAGGAAAGAATCCTAATAGATAAAGATTAATGAATATAAAAGTATTTATCATACAAATTATGATGATAAGTAAATTTAACTAATTGAAATACAAGAAAGCTAAAGATTTAATTTCAAATTTTAAAAATAACTAAGGTACTAAAAATGGATCAATTAGATCAAGCTATAATGCTTAGTTTATAAGGTAATGCATAAGCTTTTTAATATTTGGACGAATTTACTTAAAATACACAAGCAGTGGGAAATAATATCGAGTAAGATTTTAGAATATGGGACAGAGCAAACTAGACAATCAAACGAAATTATAGCTAATATTTTAATATCTACAAATTATAAATGATTAATAAGCAAAAAAAGCTCTGACTATTCAGCAAAAATAAACGATTGAGTAGATGATATAGAGCGTTAATATGGAATTACTATTTCATCCATCTATTTTAAACAAATTTGCAGTATTGTACACTACATGCATATTTATGGATTATCCTTAAGTATGATCAACTCCTTTATAGAATTTTAAAACCTTTTTCAAGAAGAGTAAATCAACATTAGTAGAGCGAAGCTTTTTTTACTAATTTAGCGGACAATTGACGAAGAAATAGTACAGTCTTCAGATATTTAACGATCTAGAGAATTAAAAGATTTCCTAAAGCAGCAGTTTGTAGCACAGTGGATCTAAATTTGAAATAGATTCTTATAGAATTAGTAGTTAGCAAATACTACTCTCTAAGTTATTTATCGATACTTTAAATGAATAGAACTAGATTTAGCTCTGCAGGCTAAAGATAATATTATAAAATGCTTAACATTTAAGATACAGTCAGCTAATGCCTCTTATGTTTTGCAGCCCTAGTAGATAGAGGATAAGCTTCAGATCTAAAATATTAATTGATTTAGCAACTGTAAGTTACTGAATTATTAAGTTAAATTGACTTTTCTTCTATTCAAGATACTGAATTACTTAAGAACGCAGCAGAGTTGATAGATGTTACTTTAGATCAATTAATTAC